>BLKR01005749.1:0-73174 GCA_011170035.1 Teleogryllus occipitalis | reverse complement strand
CCCCCGCCCTCAACTTCATCCCCGCACGTGTTCCTCCAACAACTCCTGCTCCCGGCAACCCACCACCCCATCCCAGCCGCCGCCATCGCTTCCGCCCCCGCTAAACCCCTCTCCGTCCATTTGCCACCGCCTCCGCTTCTGCTATCGCCACCGCCTATGCACCGCCACTGCTTCCGTCGCCGCCCTTACCCCGCCCCCACCCCCGCCCCTGCCGCCGCCGCCCCGGCGCCGCCCCCGCCGCCGCCTCCACCCCCGTCACCGCCGCCGTCCCCGCACCGCCGCCACCACAGCCGCTACCACAGCCCCCCCCCCACCGCCACCCCAACCGCCACCACCTCTGCCGTCACCGCAACCGCCGGCTCGGCCGCCGCCACCGTCGTCGCAGCCACCGCCACCGCCACCACCACCGCCACCGCAACTGCCACCACCACCGCCACCGCCACTGCCACCACTGCTAGCGACACAGCCGTCACTGTCGCCACCGCCGCCGCCACCGCCCACCATCACAGCCACCGTCGCTACCGTTCGACTTTGCCTTCACCTTCGCCTATGCCATCGTCTTCGCCGTGGACTTGAGCTTTACTGGCCTTGCCCTTCATTTTTGCCCCGCCTCCGCCACAGGCCCCGCTTTAAGTATAGCCGCCGCCGCCGCCGCCGCCACCGCCACCGCCACCGCCACCGCCACCACCACCACCACGCCGTGCATCCCCGTTGCCGGACGTTTGCTGCTACGCTCTGCGACCAAGAGCAACGGCCTGGAACTTCCATGTAAATCGTTTCGCTGCGCCTGGAGCCTCTTGTACTGGCGGTTTTAAATCTGTTTGACTTTGCGGCACGTTATGATGGCCCTAACTCACCCTAAGGAAATCGACATTTCGATTTCTCAAAGAATGTAATACGACGATTGCATTTATATTACTAGAAAATAAATTTTGATGTACGCGAAATGTTAAAGATCCCAAAACATTGAATGTATTTCGTCATTAATCGATGGTTAACCATACATTATATTAGAAAATTCTCTGTATGCAGAAATCCACATTCCTTAATATTTTTTATTCACCTGTGTACGATGAACTGTTTCAATTTCCACACGTCTAGATAGCTGTTTTGCATAGGCGATGACATTTTAGTTTAGCAGTCTATTTCTGCATTTGTAAGTAAAAGATGCTAATTGCCGTATCCAGCTTGAAATTCGAATTTGGTATGGGCATGTTTTCTTTCTATTTGCTTTTCATTTCTGACCAGCAACTTCAATGAAAATGAAGTACGAAGACGTGAATCTGTTATCGGTCAAAAGTAATAATTTGGTGCTGTTCTGTTAAGGTTATGTCGGACATGGGTCATATTTCTTTCCGCTTGAGTTCTTAGATAAAAATATTTTAATATGTAGAAACCTAAATTTCAAATAGTTGTGATGAAACATCATTCATTTTGTGTTACTTGCGTTATCTCTTGACATGTAAAAGCATCCGTTTCGAAATTTTGGCAATGATTTGTTGGATGCACGCTAAAAGAGTAAATAGTACGCGCACGAAGATGAAGGGCTCCGATAGAATGCACCCAGGTGATTAATTTTTAGGGTCTAATCCTGGGCTATAAATCGCTGGCAGCGTCCATTCATCATTTTAATGTGCATCTGTAATCCAAGTGTGTTCGTTGCACTCTACAATGCGAACAGTTTCGCTAGTATTTTTAATACTACGAGTAGCTTGGAAATATATTGATCAAGTTTGAGCGATTGAAGAATTATTCTATATATATATATATATATACATATACAAGAAAAAAATATGAAAGTTTTTGATTGATTCATTTCGTTCTATTTACATTGGTGATTTGAATATTATTTGACACGAATATATTGCTTACATGAAAAGCATAGAACATTCAATCTTAATCGGCTTGTACCTGTCGTCAAACTCATAAAATTATTCTAGTCATTGGTATACATTATATTCATCAACTTCATTATTAGGAAAGTTCTCATCCGTCAGTAAGAGTTTCTTACACTGTAACCATACCGAAACTCAGAATGCAACTTCAAATTTACGTTATTTGTTTCCGAAATACTTTTATATTTCGTAAATATAAACAGTATTTTAGGCACATCAACTTGTACTTTCTACTGGTTCACTTTTAATATTTAATGCATCAACTTGTACCAAGTTATCAAACGCGTGATTCCAACTAGAAAAAGTACACCTACCAAACCCTTTTTACTGAAGATTCATAGAGCGAGAGAACACGAATGCAAGTACCTGTGAGCAATGTACAAAAGGACGCCTCCCTAAACCCAATATGTCGAACGACAAAGCACTAAGACTGTTGAGCTGTGGAACGCTCAAAAGGAAAAGAAAGCGAACATCCTTCAGTCCTGCAGTAGAAGAGTCGCAGTGAACGAAAAAAAAGAAAAAAAAAACTCGAACGCGATTATTAAATTTTGAAGGCAAGGGCTAAATTGGGAGAAGACACAATAGAGGAAGAAGCAGAAATGGAAACAAAGGAGTAGGTCCGATGGTGGGAGAGTGCACACGGTGCGTTGTGTGCTCCCACCTCTTTCGACCTTCTTTTCGGAGCACGATCCCTTTATTCGTAAGAACTCTTCTTTTGTGTTGGCCTTCTCGTGCTTGTACTTTTTTAACAATGGAATGGCGACGAAGCTGAGGGAGACGCCGTTGCAGGACAATATAGCAGGTTGCGTCTGCTACTTTATTTTAAACGTGAAACGCTTGTGCAAAAAACGGTTGTTTTTATTTACATATTACACAAAAGGGAGGTAAGAAACAGGAAAATGATTTTGAGTTGTTAAATTTTAGGTATTCATTGACAGTTGATCATATTTTTATGTATTTTTATTCATATTTTTAAGTATAAAAATTGATATTAGACGCACGGTATTTGTAGGGCTGTTTATTTGTTACAGTTCACAAATGTTGAATGCATTTATATCATGACGCACTAAGGAAACATTTAATTTTTATGATCGTAATTAATTTAATTGCAAGTGGATGAACGTCGTTGTTTATTAAGATTGCTTTTGAATTGCAAAGTAGTATTCTGTCTTTTATTGTATTACTCTTGACAAATAAACTGCCTGATAAATATTGGCACTCCTTATATCCATTTAATGTCAAACCTTGGTTTCGATGCTTGTTATTGTTCTTCGAGGTGGCATGATACATATGACTCGCTGTACTGACTCCACATATCGACGTACGCCATGATGCGTTATATGAGTTAAGTGAATGATCTTAGGAGCATTGCTTCTAAAACATTGAATACCCGGCGTCTTCGAAAAATAAACACTAATAATATTTTTGAAATCCAAATATGACACGTGGGTATCAATATTAATATGGACCCACGTTAACTCTCTATCTTCTTCTTGTACTTACAGAACTTCATAATCATAATCATCACCATCATCATTATCTTCTTCTTCTTCTTGAGTCATATTCCTGCCGGAACCATGGGTGCTTAGGCGTAGAAAATGGATTCTTCGATTTCTTGGGTAACCATGAAGTGATTGATGCCTGAGGATTATTGAATGATAGATTTTAAATCTTGAAGCCTTGTCTTCATACGTATGCATACCTCCCCTTTTATCTATTCCTTTGCATTTCCATTTATCGTATTTCTGTATTTCTACCTTTAAACAACGTTCATTTAGAAATTTATTTATACAAACCCTTATTAAAACTAAATCAATTGGCTCACTTCTTACATATTGCATATTGCTTTTTCTCTATAAGACAATTCTCTTCCCCGCCGCCACCGTCAGTACCGCCGCCACCGTCACCTCCGTCACCACCGTCTGAATCGCCGCCATCGTCAGCACCGGTTTCACCGTCATCACCACCGTCACCGTCAACACCGCCGCTTCCGCCACTGCTGCCACCGCCTCCGCCTCCACCGCCAACACTGCCACCGCCGTCATCGTAGTCCTCGCCATCAATGCCGCCAACGCCCTCGCCACCACCACCAACACCACCACCACCGTCGTCGCCGCCATCGCCGCCGCCACCGCCACCGCCACCGCCATCGCCACCGCCATCTCCACCGCCATCGCCACCGCCATCGTCACCGCCACCGCCACCGCCACCACCGCCACCACCGCCACCACCGCCGCCACCGCCGCCACCGCCGCCGCCATCGTCACCGCCACCGCCACCGCCACCGCCGCCACCGCCGCCACCGCCACCGCCACCGCCACCGCCACCACCACCACCACCGCCACCGCCGCCACCGCTGCCACCCCCGTCGCCAACGCTGCCATCGCTCCCGCCACCGCTGCCGCCGCCGCCGCCGCCGCTGCCGCCGCGGCGACCGCAACCGCGACCGGGGCCGGACGGACAAACGGACAGGCGGCGGTGCGAGTCGGCGTATGCGCGAGGGCGTTCCGAGCCGGCGGATGACAGGCCGAAGCCTTGCGGACACGGCGATGCCCCACCGCCACCTCTCGGCCTCCTGGTGAGGACGCGCCGTCCCGTCCCCGCAGCTGACAGCCCGCAACCTCACCTCTGCCCGTCCTCGCCCGTCCTCCTTGCCTTCCTAGACCTGGAAAGACTGTCCCACTCTCGTATGCGGTTGCCTGCAATTACACGAACGAGTCGACTCCCATTGCGGTGAACTACTTTGCATATTCTTTCTGATAAGGTTAGTATTTAGAAACAATTCTATTCTGAGATGTCTTTGCCTTAGTCTGTCGATACATGTGAGCACTTAACTAAAAAGGTGAATTCGTTACAACTCCCTCACACAAATTATTTAATAGCGTGCAATCTCACATGTGCCTCGGCCATTTGCCACTCGGCCACTTGCTCTCCCAGCGTGGAGTGGTCTGCGATCAGAGGAAGAAGTCGCTTCGCTTTGCCAATTCGACATTGCACATATTGTCTCTTATTATATAAACTCATTAGAATGTTTGAATTTTTAGTGATACTTTGTTTTTCGATGAATATAAACGCTTCTGTAAAAATGTGTCAATTTTGTCCAGACATTGGAATAAAAATTAGAATTTATTATACTAATGACCAAACGCCCTCAATCTGCCACTCCATCACTGCCTCTGCCACTTGTCCTCCTTAATCTCGTAGTTTCTTCTTCTCTTCCACCGTCTTCCTCTTCCTCCTTTTCCTGCTTCTGTTCCTTCTTCTGTGCCTCCACCTTTTCTTTCAACATGTTTATCTTATTAATAAGGTCAATTAGAATTCTCTTAGTTGCGCGTTTTCCACATTTTTCCGCGTTCTTCTCAATTCATATATTTTCTCTCTATTTTAAGACTTGAACGCAAGTTTTCTCAAACAAATTTTAAGAAATTATTGAATATCACAACTATAAAGTCTCAAAATCTGCATATACCTGTACCTATCCTCTTAGTATTGCAGAGTTAGTGTTACATTCTCATTACATAGATTAATTTCAGAGACTCAGTGTTTTAAGATACTAATTGTACTTACGCATTCAAATTTATTTGATAAAATATACAAAAAATCTTATAATAATAAAAGTAGATAACAATATTTTGGACAGTTTTATTTAAAAAATTATAAATTTTAAAAGTATTTATAACAAGTTATGTAAAGTAGAGCACTAGAGAATATAGTTTTGTCTTAATCACTACTTGCTTTCACAACAAACAATCTCCAATTTTGTCGTAAAAGTTTCTCAGCCAATATTTCATTTAAAGCACAGCTTACCACCACAGCCCGCGATGCAGCTGTTACTATTTTGCCTTCTTCAGTTGTACTGTCTCAGAGCTAAAGAGTTTCGCCCAGAAAAACCTTTGCTAATGAAGTGCAATGTGAGACGGAGGAAGAAAGTAACAAGGATGTTACATGATTACACTTGCAGCACAATATTTATTGCACAGTGTTTTGACGTAATGTTAATCTAAATAGATCGTGCGACCCCTCTGTTTCGCTCACAGTGTGTCAGACATTGCGGAAGTGTCACGTAGAGGTGTCGGATGGTATCCAGCAATACACCATCCCAGGCCTCTTCAATGGAGGCATGTTCAATAAGGAAGTGCTCTAGGGATGCTGCGGGTCATGAAATGGTGAAAATGGTTTTCAGGCAATCACTAACGATGGCTGCTGTGCGCGGTAGGGCGTTGTCTTGCTGGAACATTGCCCCATTGCATCCAAGATCGTTAGGGCAACTAGGGGCAAGGTTTCCTCCACGTTGCGGCCAGTTGCCCTACATAGCGGCCCTAGCCTTTAATGTGCCCGAAATAAACATGGATATCTTCAAAACATGGCAATCGCATACCATTCATGTCATTAGGTCTTCAAGCTGTTTGGCGACAACAAACCGTTTCATTTAACTTTCGACAGAGTGCCTTCACGGACGGATCCTCCCTGAGAACGGTGCGACCGGATTCAGGGTGTCCCCTTCGGGCCTTACTGGGCACAGAATGTCTGATAGCGACGTCAGCTCATTCACTGCCTGTCGGACAATGCTCCTGCCCTCCCTTGGTGTGATCTGCCGGGACCTTCCAAACTCTTCCTGTCGATGGTTTGCTCTATCTTGTATCCACTGTTGCCAACAAAACGCAAAGGTAATATCTGCATGATCCATGTGCTGTGCGATGCGTGGCAATTACTAATCAGTTTCACGGAGTCCTATGATACGCTCCGCTCGAACAGTATCCGAATGGCTTCCGAATCCGCCTCCGCGGCATATTGCGTCTACGTAGCAACGTCTCACGTTGCTATCCTAGAACCACGGGCGACAGTGCCTGCTCCATGTTACAGGACGCCCTTCATAGACGGCCGAACGGGCCGATCGGGCGCTCCCTGATCGCACAATGCACGGTCAGGCGTGCGGACTGAATCAATGACATATCTTCTGAAATGGTACCGACCGGATATTATATTTGAAACAATTGACTTGCTTCCTTTTTTGATGCAACTTTTTTGTATGTGAGTGTATTTGATTTTCTTGTCGAATCTCCTCTTCATCTAGGGAATAATATTTAACATCATGGGAGTGATCTCCAAAAAATGCATGTAAGAGTAGATGGAAGATGCAATGCACATTATAATCTCAGACTACTAAGATGAACGCGTGGCGTCACCTATCCCATTCCCATATGCCACGCGTCCTCTTCATCCCACTCATTGTCGTCGCTCTCCGTTGCGAACCTCCCGGGCACCCGGGGCGCTCGTTTGCCGAGAGCGCGCTTAATTAATCGGATCGCGCATGTTTGGAAGCGGCCAACCCTCCGCCTACATACCCGCCCCCCCGCCGCCCCCGCCGCCCCCGCCGCCCCCGCCGCCCCCGCCGCCCCCGCCGCCCCCGCCGCCCCCGCCGCCCCCGCCGCCCCCGCCAACCCTGCAGCCACTGCGTCATTCGTGTCCCTGCCTCAGCCGCCTTCGTCACTTCCGCAGCTCACGCCGCTTCACTCGCTATCCCCTCACTCACACCACTTCACCTTCTCCGCTTCTGCTTCCTCTCCACCTCCTTACTTTCACAATTCCCGCTTTCTCCGTTGCCCCCAAGCAATCGACGCCCACGTGGGATCCAGCAACAGCGTCGTCTCCATCAGTCCCTTCGACTCCGCCACATCCGCGCATGTAGCCCTTGGAGCTCGCGCCGTCTCCGCCACTGGCGCATGTACGTCCACGCTTCTCCATCAACACAATACCTCGACGCTCCGCCCCCACTCCCCACCCTGATCGCCCTCCTAACCTCCCTTAACGTCCCCGTCACCACCAACAACCCCCTGCCCTCACCACCTCTGACGCCCTCGACGACGCTTATCACGGCCACACCCACCGCCTGCGTCTCCCCCTGCCACGCCCCCTGTGCCTTCCACTCCAGCGCCACCCACGGCAGACTTCGTTGACCTTGTTACCTGCAATCTCACTCGTCTCCCGCTCTCAACTTGTCCCCCGTGTCGAAACGTATGCGTGCTTTCGTATCCCCTGCCATACGCATTTCTCGTCATTCCCTGTGAAGGTCATGAAACAAAACAAACGCCCACGCCGCGCCTCCTACTCATCCCTTGTTATTGGGGCCGGCCGCGCTGCACTACTCGTCTTTGCGCCCACGCGCCTCCTGCCGGTCTCATTTCCAAAACCAGCCGCCGCGCTGGCCGACGCCTCCCACGCCCTTCTTCTTCTTTGGTCCTGTTCTTCCGTGGACGGAAGTTAGGTGACCCAGTTCAGTGTGCTTGGGAGGCCTTCTCAGGGTGGTTTCCCGTTGCTTTCTCTGAAGGTGGCATTTTATTATTAATATTATTATTATTAATATTACTGTAATTATTATTATCATTTTCTTTCTTTCTTTTCAAGTAGTTTCAAGAGTAAGCATTGAGAATCATTCATCTATTCATACGACTTAGGCTCTAGCAGATGCAACTGGTTGTGACGGATCTGAGAAAAGACTTTGTCTTTGTCGTCTTTGTCAGTGGTTCAAATTAAGAATTTTCGCATAATTTGTCAAGTCTGCAGGATTAAAGCTTTTTGGATGGTTTTACAGATTCCTTTTGATAATCCTATTTTTGTAAGACCTGAAATAAATCGGTCCGTCACCACTCATGTGGCTGAAATGATTAATGGCGCTATTTTAATCTTACTCAGTTGCCAAACATGTTATATTTCTGGGGCCAAATTCTGGTATTTAAAAATATTCTCTGATTCCGCCTTATTTGGATCGTTTGTTAGTGAACAGTGCATGTCTATGATTGTTGAATCGTTTTTTATTTTATTGATAACTGGTATATCCGGGCGATTATAATCCACAATTTTGTCATTGACAATAGGCCTATCCCAGTTGAGTACTATTTCATTAACTTCTATAACTGGTGAAGGTGAGTATTTGTAAAATGGTCAAGGGTTCTCAAGAATTTGATGATGTCTATGGATTATTTTAGCTACTTGATTGTGTCTCCCTAGATATGCAGTGTTGACAAGAACTGTGCATTGTGCAATCACGTAGTCTATGGTCTTATTTGGTTCATTACACATTCTACCGATATCTTTTATACTGCTCTTCAGTATGTGCGTATCATAATTGTGTCTTTGTATTACCCCATCTTGAATTGCTATTATGCATCCTTGAGTTTCAGAAAATAAATATTCCATAGGGAGGGTGCGGTAGATCCGCGTTGAATGCTGCGGGGTTCGCAAAGGTGCAACAGGGCGCGCGAACTGAAAGAAATCTTTTGTTTGAGAAAAATAGTACATTATTTCAATTTGTGATTAAACTTTGTTAAATATTATTAAGAATTATTTTATTTAAAATACATACGTAATAAAGAAAAGGTATTCTAATGGTATGGCAAAAATCGGGGATTTTCCAGAGAAAAAATCCCTAATATAGGGGGGCGTTATATATGTATGTATGCATGCAAATATATTTGTATACTATGAAAGTTTATTTATTTATATGTTAGTATAAATGTATTTTCATGTGTAGTGTAGGAATGTAAATGCCATCTGCATATCTAGAAAAGGACAAAGATAATTTGTTTTTAAATTGATTTTTTATACATTTTTATGTTGTTTGTAATTGTAACAGTACTTTCGTATTTCTGCATTCTGCAACCGGACATCATCTGCTCAATTGTAGAATAAAATTTTATCTATTACATAACATTATATTACATTACATTACATTATGTTATGTTATCTTATATGTTATGTGTTGTGTTATATTATGTTATATTATACAAAATAATTTATTACATTGAAATAAAATGTAAGTAAGTTTAGTCGTCATCACGCTCTTTTCCCTCTCCACAAACCCCCCTCCACCTCGCGATGACTCCCTTCTCAGCTCGGGGCCGAGGCGAGAACCACCGCGACCAACCGCCCTCTTCTACGGCCAGTTGATCGACTGGTTGATTGTTAGTGATTTCGGGCGCGTCAACTACTGAGATTATTATTCCCTTAAGTGTAGTACATCATTTTTCATCGGGAGGTGGCGGTGAGCTTCTCCTGTTGGATGGCGAGATCCGACGCCGACCTACCGCGAACTAGCGGGGTTTTCCATAACCAGGTATCTCCCACCAGGCAGGCACTGCCCTAGCTGGGTCAAGCTCCTGACCGGTCTCCCGATCTTCTAAGCCCTTGACCGGTCTCCCGGCATGTGTGGTAGTGTAGCATATTAGTGCAAATAAAGGGTGAGGATGGGAGAAGGAAAAGGAACGAAAGATCGCACGCGGTCCGTGGCCCGTTCGTTTAGGTACTGCTCCAGCATTCGTCTGGTTTGATCGGAGAAACCGAGGAAAACTACTATGAGATCAGAGAGACTACGAAACTTTGAAATCAGAGCAGCCGGTTGCTACAATTCTCCACCAGACAGCGACTGAATTCGATCTAGCTGGAAGGGTAGTGTCGAAAATCCTGGTGCTGGCGGGACTCGAACCTAGGACCTCCCGGTCAAGTACACTGCAGTGACGGCTAGTTGATCAGGACTGGGCTGGTGCGTACACCTTCCAATGATGGGACCCTTCGAAACCTGGCCAATCCACGTGAAATTTATGGTGGGCAAAGCGAGCACTCGGGAGGTTTTCTTGTCTTTTTCTCCGTTCCTCCAGACTAATTTCACTACTCCTACATCATTCACCTTATTATTAATTATCGCTTACGACTACTCATTAGTTCATGACTCATGAAACTTAATGATCTGAGCCGTGGAAGGGCTCCTATAAATAAATAAAAAATAAATTAATATGGTGTAGTTCATGTAATTATTAAAAACTAAAATTTGGAAAATTACTAATGTTCAATTTTATTTTTGAACTATCTTACACATTCAATAGGTAGCAACTAATCGCTTAATTGCAGATCTTGAATTATTGTTCATCTTTTCTAAAACAATAGTAGTTCTTGAGCAATAACAGTAATAGGAAGAATTGTTTCTGTATCCCGCGCTTTCCCTCTAGTTTTCGAATTTTCATTTTACTTCTCTCCTTCAGTTCTTTAATTACAAATCCGCCAACCACATTCCCATTTACTAACGCGAGCCAATCTCTCTCTCCTCAATTTGCACCAAGCCCCATCCCGCTGTCATGTGACTCCAATTCCCCCGAAACTCCCCCCTGGGCGCTCAGCGTCAGCCAAAACGCCCCCGCGTCGCACCCACTCTTCCTTTTGTCTCGCGCCGGAAACGTGTCAATCACCGCTCTGACGTTGCGAATCGCGTGAAGAGATGAAAACGTTCAGGGGAGCCACTCGATGATCCTGCTGTGAGCTACAAAGGCCACTGAGAGAGATCTGGGCATCGTATATTGCATATCTAGGAAGTTCCCAATAACTTCAGTTGATGGGGGGGTTTATGAACACGCGCAGTATTGGTGAATTGGATTTTATTCCTCTTGAAGTCAAAACTTCAAATTGCGTTGTTAGGTAAAGTCATTAAAGACATAGAGTATCGGTATGTGAATAAATAAACGTAAGAGAAATTGAAATAACTGTTATCAAAAAATATATGAGATGAATAAATTGTTAAATACTGTTAGTAACTACTAAATTGATACAAATTGTAATAATTTTATTTATCCGTTAGTATTTACATAATTGTTATTTCTCCAGTCGTCAATCTGAATTCAATCATTTGTTTATTGTTGATGGCTATATATGCAACCCTCTCCCTAAGATAATATTAGGAACAGAAGGGGTGGGCAGTGGTGCCATACAACAAATATTTTCTCACAACATTGGGTACGGATACGTCATATTATAATATTCTTATTTTTGCTCTAGTATTTCTGCTCAGCCATCATTTGAAAAAGTTCAAACCAATTCAAACGAACCGTTTGCGTTGAATATGCGCATTTTGTTAGCCATGAACAGGAGTAAGAAATTACTTCTACAAAATAGCCCAAATGAGAAAAAATCAGCAGTTATCGGCTGTTACTGCATTTGCTGCACATCATATGGACAAGCAAGGATAATTTTACATATATAATGTTTAGCGTGATAATATCATGTTTGGCCTGATTACATCGAAGTAAGATTGCAATTTTTAATACTATAATCATCGTTCAAACCTTTTTAAAGTAAAAGAAGCGTATAAATTAAAAATCCGCAATTAAAGATCATCGAAAATAACATCGTATGAATACATAAAAATAAGGTTATAAAACTATCACTTATTTTCATTTAAATATTATTACTTGAACACAATGGAATAGTTTGTAGGAAATTCATTCTTTTAAAGTAAACAGCATGATAAAATAAATAATCCATTCTTATCGTCCCATTCATGCCAACCCACAATAATAAGAATTATAAGAATTTCAAAGTGCCATATCGTAGAGTTGACTTTTAGTTATTTCGGAATTTGAATTTTCAGTTTCAAAGATAAAAAAATTAAGCTACATTACTGCGATTTTTTAAAAAACAGTTTACATTAAGATTGATTTAATTTAACAAAAAACCTCCATCATCAATATCCTACTTTTGCAATGTTAGTTTTTTTGTTTGTAAATTTTGAAAATACAAAGTTCACCGAAATTAAGATCAGTACTCTCTTCTTTATCGTATATTGCTACATTCAGGTGCAAAAAAATAAAGAAAAAATTGGAGCCCATTTTGAGAAAATAATTGACACGATGGATAGCACACAACGTTGCAAGGCATGATCGTGCCCGGTTTGGCAGCGGCCACCTCGGACTCTGGAGCGTTTGGGCGGTTCGCGGAGAACGTTCAAACATTCACCCGGCTGTCATCCCAACGCCGCCACCGTCGCCGCCGCCTCGGCCACCGCCACCGCCACAGCAACCGCCACCGCCGCCACAGCCACAGCCACCTCCACCGCCATCGCCACCGCCATCGCCACCGCCATCGCCACCGCCACCGCCACCGCCACCGCCACCGCCACCGCCGTCGCTGCCGCCGCCGTCGCCGTCGCTGCCGCCGCCGTCGCTGCCGCCGCCGTCGCTGCCGCCACCGCCACCGCCACCGCCACCGCCACCGCCACCGCCACCGCAGCCGCTGCTGCTGCCGCCGATGCCGCCGCCGCCGAAGGCCTGCTTTGCGAGCGCGAGGGCGCCGTGGCGTCCGCACTGAAGAATGTATGAAGCCGCCAGCGCCGCCATGGAAATTCCGCAGCGTTATTTTTCCGGCGGGGGCGGCCGCGGCGGTGACGCAGAATGCTGATGCTGCCCTCCGAGACCATAGTCAGTGTTTAGGGGCTGAAAGGGAAGAGGAAGATCCACAAAGGAAGAAGAAACAGAAAGGAGGAGGAAGTCAAAAGAAGGAAAAACCATGATGGCAAAAAGTTGAGGAAGATGAAAAAGAAGGGAGAAAAGATGAAGGAAAAGTGTGAGGAAGCGAAAATTCGAGGTTTGAGACAAAAATCATGATAACTATTATTTTTTCTAAAACAAATGTTATTGTATCACATAATTTTACTTGTCGCGTAAAAGAAATTCTGCACTGATGTGTGTTCACAAGAATAGAAGATTGTGCAAGGGTCTCTATTGGTACAGAGAGGAATGTAAAATCAATTGTCTGGCTGCGATCGTGTGAGATGAATGTAACATTTATTTATTTTATTTATTTTACGACAAAAAAACAGTTAAAACTGCGTATGACGTGCTATGGGGAAAAGTGAATTGTGTGCACATTTTCAAAATTCTGTGATCCCTACACTAAGTCATATACTACTTAAATTTTGAAAACAGAAAAAAACCTCCCATGTAATAAAATCTATTTTCAAGGATAAATAAGCAATAAATTTTGGCTCTTATCTATGTTGTCCTTCGGAATAATACTTCCTGCCACGACAACATGGAAACGATAATTTGAATAATTGTATTTCCCACTGAATTCTAGAAGACGTGCACAGAAAATGAAGTTACATTTATGTCCAGAAGCAAAACAAGGGGCCATCTCAGCATTTGCTCAATGGATCAGGGAAACTGGACGAAAAACCTGATCGAGATGGGGGTCATTGACCCGGAGGCTGTAGTACAATACTTGTTACAGGTTGTTTATACACATTTATACAGTCCAAATGGTAAATAATGCATTATGTATCATTGTGAAAATTAATGTTACTTTTCTTGTGATGCTCAGTATAGTCTCTAATTGTATAGAAACAGTTATGCAGCAGAAACGATTTCACTTGGGATTTAAACTTTTCTATCGAATTTAATCGTTTAATGTCATCTGGCAAACGTTTCGACACGTTTCGAGCAGCGCTCTTACACCAAGATAGGCGTTCTTCATGGGAGAAATGCCCGGGAATGTTACAGGGTATTGGTAGAAGTATAATGCCTTTCTATACCGGATAGTCGTGAGATGGGCTGGAGGGTTTCGGCGAGGACGCGTAGCAACCAGTGACGCCTGTGACTATCTGTGACGGTGCAGACCGATGTGGCTTACGTGTTAATTCAGCATATGCCTAATAGGACTTTTAAAACGGGTAATGCCTTTGGAATGTTGTGAACTCCTGTATGTTAAAATGTTGCAATTAGATCATTCGATTCGCGTGGTAGTAATGGTGGGGGTGGTAGTAATCATGGGGGGGTAGTAGAGGTGAGAGGTAGTAGTGGTGAGGGGTAGTAGTGGTGAGGGAGTAGTAGTGGTGCGGGGGTGCTAGACGGGTGGTGGTGGTGGTAGTAGTGTTGGGGGTAGTAGTAGTGGGGGTAGTAGTAGTGGGGTTACTATGAGTGGGGCGTAGTAAGGGTGATGGTGGTTGGGTTGTATGTAGTGGTAGTTATAGTAGGAGTTGTGTTACTGGTGGTGGTGCTTGTGGTGGTGCTGCTTCTGGTGCTGCTTGTGGTGCTGCCTCTGGTGGTTGTGGTGGTGCCGCCAGTATAGTGGAGGTGGTGATGGTGGTGGTGTAGGAATGCCAGTATCATTAGTAGCAGCAGTAGTAGTAGCAGCAGCAGCAGCAATAGCAGCAGTAGTAATAATAATTTGATTGTAATATGTTTTGAAATGATGGTAGGTATTTAAACACTGTTATGAAGATTCACTATTTACGAGCGAGGCACGAGTGAATATTACAAACATTATACGAATATGTTCATACCCATTTCCTTGAGTTCCACATACTATTTTCCTGCGGTTAATAACAATTTTTAGAAGTTTAACTTTTCCATTGAATGGTTAAGCGGCTGCTGGCATGTAGTATCCATTCAACGCCACCTAGCTGAGGGCCACCTGGGAGTCAGAGGAGGCAGTGATTAGGAATAAATATAAATACAATCCGACTTCAGACAAGCGGTACCTGAGTTGAAACTTTACATTAAACCTATTAAAGAATTGTCAATAAAGTTCAGTAGTCGTTTATATCTCTTGTCGGCTTAGAAACTGATAGAGTCCTCATAGGGTATATTAGTGCTCTGATTTTCTTCTGAGTTTTGGAAACTGGAGATTATGGAAAGAGAGATTTTCTCGGTGTACACAATGAAAATACTCAATCCAATCGTCGGCGTAAAACACCCAAACCAACGAAACATTTAATAGTACGGTGACCAATAATTGATAACTTCTCAACTGTAAATATGCAGTAAAATAGAAAAGTTGCCACCGTCTTCAAAGAAATGGGAGCTAGGACAGGGAAGTCTGTGCCATTTTGTCACTAGTTTTTTTATTAAATCTCAAATAGATTGATATTGTCAGATGTGTTATTAAATATAGTTTTTAGACACTTACTGTAATGAGTAGTTATACAGTCTGCCTTCCTTGTTACTTGCATAACATCGTTCCACGCCTTTTTCGCAAAAAGGTGTTTGGCTTCAAAGTGCTTGCTTGAGAAGTTCGACTGCCTGCGCAGGCGGTCAGCCGCTCAAATTGTATGTTTCTGAATTCTACACTTACATTAGGATTATTTTTTACAGCGTATCGTACAACTTTTGTGATGCACGTTAGTGGAATGTCCGTGACGTGTATCGTTTATGTATTACAAACGTTTTACCCAAGGCTTTCTTATTAACACTACAAAAATGGAAGTTAGGAATTGCGATTGCAGGACAATCGGACATAAACCAAGTCACGTGATTACACCTGGAATTTCTTTATAAGAATAGTTTTCTGATATAAATCTATCGAACCTTGAGATTTCATGCATGAACAGAGCCGCAAAAGCGTTGTCATACTTTATACGGTATAGGACTTCACTCTGTGAAAAATCTCTTTATTACCATCGATGAAAAATAAGTGTAAAACATTGGAGCACAACAATAAAACGCGTGCTTCTTGATTCTGTTTTCCTATGCTGCAACGTTCGTCGGTACGGGAAAATGAAGAAATTTCTCGGCTCCGGTTTGTTGTGGGATACACATATTGCCTGGCGTCTTTCTCTTGCTACGCTGCGTCATTTCTTTCGGTATATGGAAGCTTCTGCTTTATCTACGGAAGCTGCCGTTGGCAGCCATTGTCTTTCCAGTTTTATTGGCTCGTGAATCCGTTTCATATAAGCTCTAGGGTGGGAATTTTTATGCCGCTGCTGTCGCCCTGCTTGACTGAGATAATGCGCAGATCGTTTTATAAAACCACTTTGCTGATGTCTGTCTATAGTCGGTGCAACTACAAACACGATCGTTTGGTTCGTGGTCAGTAAATATGCGCGTGCACTGAGCCCAGTGTAGTTAGAGACAATTGATTTAACAACAGTCTATTTGTTTCACTTCACGAGCTGTTTATTGAAATCCTGTTATCTAATTTGAAGTGCATACGTTGGATTAGTGAATGCACAAATGGGCGATTCCCAGAGAAACATTTTGTTTATGAAAATTGGGAAGTTTGTGTTGGTCACCTGTGGAATAGTACAGCAAACTAAAATTATATTTATTGCTATTATACCAGTTGGACGTGAATTTTTTTTGAGTATTCATGTTGACGTGTAAAGTGAACGTTTAAATTTTCACTTTTTAAAAAATAATTAATAAAAGACTCCTTTTACTGAATATCAACATATTATATTTCAGAGTTAAATAGATGTTACTACAAAAGTATGTAATATGTACTTAACCACAACATTGCGATTCTCACTTTCCTTTCTTCTATAACATAATATGTATGTAACATATATAGCATTTTATTGTTTACTATACAAATTACTGACAATTTCAAATCAAGGCGGGATTCAATTACTGGACTGTCCATATTTACAAAATACTGACGTCTTTAACAATATGAGTAATAAATGATCTCAATATCGACATTAAATAGGAAGGGATTTGTTTTATTTACATTGCTGAGGCGAGGAAACACTACACGTTTAATGAAAATATTAATGCGTTGAAGAAAGAGTGATCTACAACTCAAAATACTTTTTTTGATTACCGAAAGAAAGAAATACTTTAGAATACAAAAAGAAGTTACAACAAGCAAAAGTCACAGATGTTTTATATATAGCTGGGTCAATACATATAACAATTTTTGGAATAACAGTAATTGTTCGGGATAGAAAATGTCAAGAAATATCGTTGATCGATTGCTAATTTCGTGTTATCCGGGTGCGTCAACTATTAATAGACATTAGTCCTGTAAAGGTAGCACCTGTTTTATCATGGAAGGAAGCGGTGAAATTCCTCTATAGCAAGACCCGGCAACCATCTACATTTCGGCTTATGGAGTTTTCGCCATTCAGGTATCTCCCACCATCGGAGCGCCGCCCCAGGGCAGTCAAGTTCTAAACTCCCGACTAGTATGCTGACGTGTGTGGTAGTGTATAGCATGTCAATGTGTGAAAAAAAACAGGGAAAACTACAGATCAGAACAGTCAGCAGCTGATATTCTCCTCCAGACAGCAGAATTCAACCTAGTTCTAGTTACTGTCGAAAATCCTACGACCTACGAAACTCGAACCCTACGTCCTCCCGCTAAGAAACACTGGAGTAACATCGTTAGTTTTCCTGAGCCATAAAATCCGGAAAATCCAATTGCTTAAGGAACCCCAAAAAGGTGCTTTGAATGACATGAACCACAGTGTATAAGTTAACTCTCATTCCTGTTGATCAATGTCAGCCTTCCTTTTTATCTTACACAGAAACTCTCAATCATTGGTCCTCTTTTCGACGTGTAAGTCGGCGCTGAATCTCATCATATAGCGAAATATAAACACCTTCACACCGTGAGAGAACATTCACTACTCTTTCCAGTCTAATGGCATAGTAGTTGACACGCTCGGAAACACGAAAAACAATGAATTAATCTGTCGGGATGCATAGCAGTCTACGCAGTACGCGTCCGAGTAAAATCTTACAGGACCATTCTGCTAGTAAATCGCGCCAGGAAATATACACGACGATTTCTGATTTTTTATGGGTAAGAATACGGGTTTGTTCTTAATCGTAATTTGAACGATAATACGATAATTCAGATAGATTGTCTGTAATTAGTGATTCCTGGGGCGTTAACTGCTAAGATCATTAGTCCCGTAATTGTTGTGAATGTCTTCCCTGGGAGGTGGCGGTAATCACCCCCCGCTGTGTAAGACCTGGCGCCGATGTATCATCAGTAGCGAATTTTTCCTCAATCATGTATCTCCCACCATCGGGTCACCGCCCTAGCCATCGGGACAAACTCTAAGCTTGCCACCGACCTGCCGAAATGCGAGGTAATGTAATGAATGGAAATGCAGGTGTGTGAACAAAGATGTGAGTATAGGACAAGGAAGAGCAAGGAAATATCACGCGCGGTCCGTAATTCGCTTGTTAGGGTAGTGCTCCGGCATTCGTCTTGATCGGAGAAACTACGAAAAACTATCGATCAGAGCAGCCGGCCGCTACATTTATCCTCCAGACAGATAATGAACTCGACCTAGCTATCTAGCCAGTGCTGAAAGTTCTGTCACCGTCGGCACTCGAATCTAGGACCTCCCCGTTACAGGCATTGCAATGAGATCAATTGTTACACTGAGCCACCGCTCCCGCCGCAACTCAGCGGCAACAACGATGCCTCTGAAGCATCGTTGACTTGAAAATCCTAGGGAGGGCGGATTTTCGACATTGCGGGGTTCAATTTAACCACTTGATTGGAGAAAAATTCTGTCGACCGGCTGCTCTCATCAATAGTTCCTCATAATTTCTTCGATCTACACAAGATGAACGCCAGAACTGATAACCTAATATTCAAACCGAATACCGCACGCTATTTGTGCTTCCTTATTCTTGTCTCCTCCTGTCTCTTTAAACACCACTATCACACATGTTAGGAGACCAATTAGAAATTTACGTCTTGGCACGACCCTGGTGCCTCGTTGAAGCAGAAACTCAGAAAATGAACCTCAAAGCCGATGTGTTGGTCACCGTTGGATTTGTCGTTACACAAAGAGAAAGATCGTCACCTCTTTAGGGAGTACTGCTATCTACAAAAACATTCTAGTAAGATAGAGTATAATACTGTTTTAAAAAGGGAAATGAATGTTTCGACAGGGCGGGAGAGGGGGCGGCAGCGAATGTGGGAGCAAGGGTGGTAGCGAGAGGCGAGGACGAGAGGCGAGGGCGAAAAGTAAGGGCGAGAGGCGAGAGGCGAGGGCGAGAGGCGAGAGGCGAGGGAGAGGCGAGAGCGAGAGGCGAGAGGCGTGGGACAAGAGGCGAGCGCGAGAGGTGAGAGGTGAGGGCGAGAGGTGAGGGCGAGAGGTGAGGGCGAGAGGTGAGGGCGAGAGGTGAGGGCGAGAGGCGAGAGGCGAGAGGCGAGAGCGAGAGGCGAGAGGCGAGGGCGAAAGGCGAGGGCGAGAGCCGAGGGCGAGAGCCGAGGGCGAGAGGCGAGGGCGAGAGGCGAGGGCAAGAGGCGAAGGTGAGTGGCGAGGGCGAGAGGCGAGGGCGAAGGGCGAGGACGAGAGCGGCTCGTTGCAGGCGCGAGCTACTGACTGACAGGCGGCGAGGCGGCGGTGGGGGCGGTCGATGCGAAACCGTCGGGGCGATGTGGCAGCGGGGGCGGGGCAGGCCTATCGACCCATGGTCCGTGCATAGGGAGAGCGAGCACCGCCCTCCGCCCCAGTGGGAGGCTCGCGACCTGCGCTCGAGCGCCTTCGCACAGAGGGCCGAAAAGAGACGCTCTTAATGTGAATTTGCTATTAATTTTATTGACGAATGAAAAATCGTTTCGGACAGCCTCCGCGGTGTGGTGGTCAAACCGTTCACCATTCTTCCATGGGTAGTAGGATAGGCGTTATTGAAATCCTTGCGAATTTTGTGGTGGGTAAATCTTCTTGGGAAGATTTATCGAGGATTTTCCTTTTGACCTGCCTCTCATATCACCATTGCTTCTTCATCAATGATTTCTTTCACCACCCATCCTTCAAACCGTTCAGACATGGCTTAGGTCTGAGGATCGTTATGAGGTGAGGTCTGAGGTAACGTCTGAAAAGTTATGAAGACACAGTTTAAGCTGTAGTTCGGAAAGTCATAGATGTGAGTCTCGACGGTGGGGGGGGGGGGTTGTCGACACCAGGTAAGAGGCTGAGGCATGCTGAATTTTTTAAGGCATTCCAGACCAGTTGTGCAAATGGGTATTTTTCTCCCATCAGCTCTAGTCTGAAGTGGGTACCTTATTGGTCGACGCACCTCATGGGATGTTTTCTATCTATCCTGACTATTCCTTTCATCACTATGGCTGGGTATATTCTCTGATCATATATTCCTCGAACCCTTATCCCCCATGATCTAAAAAAATATTTTGCAGCAGTTGGTGGAACACATTGAGTGCTCTGTGGCTCCGGCAAAATTATGTGTTTTGCCGTTTTATTTGCTATTATTTTGCCATTTTATTTGCTATTATTTCGACAATAGAAAAGTGTTGATTTGGCTTAATGTATTTGATCACTTGCATTATAATTATGTAATACAATAATTATAGTAGAATCCGGGCGTACATTTCGCTCTTTATATCAGTTTTGAAACGTGAAAATCGCTTGATACTGAAACCGAACTCTGACCCGACCGACAACTCTCGCTTCTGTGCAGGGGGACCCTTCCCACAATGTAACTGAACGTCCAAAACTCTCATTTTCTAGATCATGACAAGGTGGTTAAGTGAACGTCCGTTAAGCAGCTACAACAATATAAATTTCTCACCTATCTACGCTACACCAGTTATTTTTCAAAGCGGGCCTCAAAAAGTTTTAAAATTATTTTCCAAATTTCGAATCCGTTGTCCTACTGTGCCGCGCCAAGGGATCCTCGGAAGATAGGGCCCGCCATTAGGTGAATGTCGGTTTGGGCAGGGTTTACTGCACGACGGCGCTGGCGCTGCCTCGTAATGGAGATGGCGCGGTTAACCGAGCTGGGAAGTAGGTTCGTTGGCGCTGCGTTGCGGGTGGCGCTCGGCTCTGATGCCTGATAACGCGGTCCGAACCAGCGGTCTGTGTATGCTGTCATCCTCTCGCTCCAACCCCTTTCCCTTGAGTGCTGCTGCAACCTCTTCCCGCTGCCTTGTTGATGAGCAAATTGACTTGAATATGCTGTGAGTCGACTTTCATTATTGCTGTGAGATAGCTTTGATAATGTGTTCGTGTCTCCAAAACTTAGTTTATGTGGAGCTAAATGAGCGATTAACAGATTTCCTTTCAGGTTAGGGTATTTAATCCTTCGACTACCAACAGGGGTAACTATTTTACTCTGACGCACATATTTTTTATCATTTTCTAACTCGGTTACAATTTGGGTGTCTTGAATTGTTGGTTTTTATTTATTTACCCTAAATGTATGCCTCATCGAAAAAAAGGAGTTTTTTGGAATGTAGTTTAATTACGGCTTGAATTTATACCTGGGTTACTCTTTAAACCTCTTGGAATAGGTTTTGGTTCTTTGGTTATTTTGAGGTTATGTGAACAGCAGGCAATGGTGGTCGTGTTGGTATGAACTTATCATCGAAGATATAGTATTGTATTTATATTGATAAAAACGTCAAAATTCTATCAGTAAATCAAATAATGTTTAATCTTATTAACCAAATCACTGTTATGAGATATATGGTAAACTAGCGAAACCCGGCAGATGTTGTCCTGTCCTCTCTCTCTTTTTCCTCTTCTTCTCTTCCTCTCTGTTTTCACTTTAACTTTCCCCTCTATTTTCCTTCTCTTTTTCCCCTCTCTCATACTCCTTTCCATATTTCCCTCTCATTTCCCACCTCTCTTTTTCTCTCTTTCTTCCCGTTCTCTTTTCCCCTCTCTTTTTAACTCACTTTTCCTAATCTCTTTCTCTCTTTTTGCCTTTGTCTTTTCTTCCAAAAAAGTTTCCCGTCTCTTTCCCCCTTTTTCCTTCTGTCTCCCTCTTTCCCTCCATCCCTCTTTCTGACTTTCTTTTTCTCCCTCTCCTCCTTTTCCCCTGGCTTCTCCGTCTCTCTTTCCTTTACCTTCTCTCTATTTACCTGTCTCTATCATTCTTCCATTCTCTCTCTTCCACTCTCTCACTCTTCCATTCTCTCTCACTCTTCCATTCTCTCTCACTCTTCCATTCTCTCTCACTCTTCCATTCTCTCTCACTCTTCCATTCTCTCTCACTCTTCCATTCTCTCTCACTCTTCCATTCTCTCTCACTCTTCCATTCTCTCTCACTCTTCCATTCTCTCTCATTCTTTCATTATCTCTCATTCTTTCATTCTCTTTCATTCTTTCATTCTCTCTACATTTAAAATATGTACATTGAATAACTAGCAAAGCATTTGTAACTTAGGGGTGCGTTACAAAGCATTCCTAACACTAATGACTTCTGATATCCACGCAACTGTGCATACTTGAATAAACTCTTACGGCGTCCAATATTACAGATATAAATACTTCACTCTGTCCGTAACGTCGACTTTTAAATATCGCTCTGATGTATTAATTGTTGCTTTAAGGAATGTTCATCAGTACTTTTTGAGGATATCCAAAGCACTTGTACTAATGAATTTCCTTCAACCAATATGCCTTTTTTGTTGTGCTGAAAACGTTCAGCTCATATTACAAACGATCATTCGAAAATACGGCATCACTTCCACGATCCGATTATCACATTAAAGTCCCATTCACATGGCGTGATTCCAACTCCTTTTTTAAACACACAGCCCACCATATTAATCCAGAGCTTAGCCATTCAAGTGGCCTTTTTGCTAGTGGCCGTGACTACGTCTTTATTTTCAGTGTCCGACTAATCTTCTTGCAGTAAACGAACAACTTCAACTCACGCACTTGCACCCAGCAATCTCTCGGCTTAGAGTAATCTTCATAAAAGCTTCCGTCGAGCCTCACGTACCAAAACGGTCGCGCAAGAAGCAGTTTTGCTCCGAAACAAAAACCAATAGGAGTGTGCGTTGTGGCGGAAACATCATTGGCGTTTTTTTTGTTTGTTTGTTTTTTACTCCGAGCTGCCAAGAAATAAAATGGTGCTGAATGAAAGGATAGAGTTCGATTTTGAAGGGCTTGCTTCTTGGAAGCGTCTGTGACAGACCCGAAACGAGCCCATGACTTTCGTCGAACTGCTCGGAATGCAGACTAAGGCGCATCGGTAATGAGACAGTTCTTTCTTGTTTCGAGGTCTGTGTCACCATTTCGGTTCGCTATGAACAAGTCACGCGTCGACTTAATATTTCATTCAGTTTTAACCCTAGATTATTTTTGAGCCCCCTTTTTTACCGCAAATTCTCCTGGGGTTACATAAGTAGTGGAAGATAAAATTATATTTTTTTAACAATTTAGAGTTTTGTAAATCTTTATGAACAAATACTGTTATCTCAGAGTGTCTATTTGAATATAATGCGAAAGCCACTAAATTTTGACGTAAGACATTTAAATGTCTGCATTGACTCCCGGATGAGGAATAAGGATAAGCAATCTTTATTAACATACGAAACGTTTAATTTCTGCGTTGATTAATTCAACAATTGTGACAAGAATATATCACTGTGGTGTATGATAAAACCTAGAATATGATTCTGACAATAGAATATTGTATTTCGGATTTCCTGCTTGGCAAGCTTTCTTTCCATATCTCATATAATTGTTACTCGCACGAGCCACAATTGTAGCCCAACAGACTTTAAAACGATCTGACAACAATATGCTTGCAATGGAAAGCTCGGCAGCAGGTTGGATAGTAGGAGTGACATGTTATCTGAAGCTACTGATACTCCCATCAATCTATATTTTGTAGAGGTTGCGCGCCAACCAAAATAAAGTGACTGGAATTCACCTTTACAACGCTCGAGAACTCGAGAGTTAAATATTGTAACCACATTTATCGAAAACTACTATATATACTCGTATGACGTTTATATTTCATTTATATGATCTTTTCCCTGACATGCGCTAAGGAAGATGACGATTTTGTGTAGTTTACAAGAAATCGTTACAGAGCCCTCTAAAGCTGCTACTAAAGAGGGAATTTCCGCCTGCCAAATTCAAACACTTATAAGGTGGAAAAATAGAATTTCACAGATGAGGGGCAGCATGGGGAGAAATCAAGGTACTTACTCAATACAGAACATACTTTACTCTGCAACACACTTCTTCGCGCATAACTCGGAAACGCTGCACTTTAGCGCTATGGAAGAAAGGTTTTGAGTCCATTAAAGGGCATAACTTACTTCAGATGTTCACATGCGTGCTCTCAGGGGAGAGAATATAGGTCATGGCGCCTCTCTCCTGAAAATTTTCGAGAAAAGCCCAGTACTCTTACGTATTAAAATATTTTATTTCCGTAAATATTAACAATTCATGATTTTCCCTTTTTAATCTGAGAATTTAGGAAATTGATTCTATTTTCTTACAAAATAATTCATTTATAAATAAACTAAGGGGGCTACAGGATGGCACAGACTTTCTCGCACTAGTTAATTTTCTAATTTCTTTGGTCTGGACTAGCTTTCGGATTCGCCACATACTCATGTCAGCTGCAAGAATAGAGAATGTAACTTGAAAATAATTAAAAGAATAGAGCAAAATGTCATCTTAAACAGCACTATCTGCTCAAAACGTTTGATGAAAAAGTTGAAGGTGTTTTTCAGAAAATGGTGCTTGAGCGTTTCTGAAAATGCAGAATTTTGAGCTTATTTACACAGAAAACTTTAGTTTTCGAGACTCTTTATAAGACATCATTTAAAGCGCATGTACTCATAAATCCTACAATGTGAACAAATCGCTGTTAATGTATATATTAACGTCAGTGACTGTAATAAAATGGTCAGTTATTTATCCTACCACTTTCTCAACTATGCAATAATAATAATCACTAATAAGTATAATAATATTTTAACAATATAGTACGCTCGAAAATATCACAGAATTTAAAGAAATATAAGATTCTATTTTTAAAACATATTGAACGAAATTACACAATCCTACGTAGTATAGTTTACGGTAGTTTCTTCGCTGATCATAAACAACTGAATAAGAACATGTATTGTTGCTACAACAGCAAGATAGTTCCATGTTAACTATTCTTCAAATGAAGTCGTTTATGTAAAAACAAGTTTAGAGTTTACTCTCGCTTTTCAAAAAAAAAAAAAAAAAAACTTCCACATTTTTCAGAGATCGTTTCCATTCGTGACGCACACACAACAAACTAGTTTTAATTGTTATAAAATAATCATTTTTGATAGTTCAAATTGAGTGTGTGCTTTTTTATGAAGAGATTTTTGGATTATTCTGCATTGAAATAGATTAAACCCTTGTTCTCAAAATCTCGCTTAACACGAATTTTGCCGTAACACGAAAAAACTTGGGTCCCTTCAAGGGACTACCGTAATACAATTATAATAATCGGATAACACGAATTTTTAACCGGGAGCGGTGGCTCGGTACATCAACTGATGCTATTGCAGCGCCTGTGACCGGGAGGTCCTAGGTTTGAGTCCGGACGGCGGCAGGATTTTCGACACTAGCTTTTCAGGTAGGTCGAATTCAGTCGCTGTCTGGAGGAGAATATTAGCGGACGACCGCTCTGATCGGTAGTTTTCCGTGGTTTCTCCGATCAACATCAGGAGAATGCCGGAGCAATACCCTACCAAACGGGTCTTGAACCGCGCGCGATCTGTCCTTTCTCTTCCTTGTCCTATCCTCTCTCCTTACACACACACTTACACTAACATGCACTACACTACCACATATTCCGGGAGACCGGTTGGGAGCTTAGAGCTTGTCCCGGCTGTGGCAATGCCCTGCTGGTGGGAGATACCTGGTTGAGGAAACCCCGTTAGCCGACGGTTGGTCGGCGCCGGATCTGGCCATCCAGCAGGGAAAGACCACCGCCACCTCCCGAGCAAAACACGCACTACACATACGGGACTAAATACCATAGTACTTAACGCGCTTGAAGTCACTAACAAACAATCAATGCATTTTTATATCACGAACACGTGTTAATGTCGGTTTACTGTATTTGACTGTCCTTTTGGTTGGTTGGTTAGTGATTCCGGGTGCGTCAACAGCTTAGGTCATTATTCCCGTAAGTATAGCACATGTTCATCCTCGGGAGACGGCGGTGAGCTTCCCCCGCTGGATGGCGAGATCCGGCGCCGACCTACCTTTTAGAGTACGGCTCCGGCATTCGCCTGGTGTTGATGGGAGAAACCACGGAAAATTACCGAACAGAGCAGTCAGCCGGCAGCTAGAATTCTCCTTCTAACAGCGATTGAATTCGACCTAGCTGAAAAGCTAGCGTCGAAAATCCTGCCGCCGTCAGAACTCGTACCTAGGACCTCCCGGTCTAGTGACATCAGTTGATATGAGTTACCTAGCTCTCTTACTGAGCTACCTCTCCCGGTGAATGTCCTTTTGTTTTCTTTGCGTTGTTTTGGGATAAGGACGCAATAGGGATGGCAAGGGTAGATTGGTGGTGTAGAACGGGTGATGGGAAGGGCGTTGCGTGAGCCGCGCTGATTAGGAGGGTGCGGTGCGCGGTGAGTGATGGCAGGAGTGGGGTGAGGAGGCGTGCGGGAAGGCGGCGACTTGCGCCGACAGAGCGCGTCACTCATCTCAGACAGCGAGGGCTTCGTTTATACGCGGACGACGTGGTGAGAGCACAGACACTCAGTCCGTTGTTTACTTGGTTGGAATGCGCCTTAAAGAATCTGTCGGATTGAGAGCGGGCTGTCGGCGCGAACGGATTAACCGCAGGGCGCTGGTTTCTTGCAGACGTAACTCGCATAATTTAGGTTGGAATTTGTTGTGAGCCAGTAAACATCGTGGCATTTTCTAAGAAGTTCCTCCAAATAAGGAATCAAATGCTTCTTTTGTTCGCGTAGTCAGTTGAAAAGAAGGAAAATAGACCATGGGAGTACGAAATCGTACGAAAACGAGAGAAGTTCTGTGAATTTCATTGACCGTCCGTGAAAGAGAATTTATTTCAGTCCACGTTTACTTTCTTGCGCACAGTATACTCGTTGTAATAATGGTAGTACTAATAAATATTAGTAGTAAAAATTGGGTTAAAACACTTATTTTCAAGGTACTTATTACATGAAATATAATGTTACAGTTCAATCAAACTATGTGCAGATAGCGCACTTTGCTATTCTTTGCTCCAAAATAATCTGCTTTTATTTTTTATATCAGGGGAAGAAAAGTGAAGGAGTCATATTATCATTCATTACCAGTTATTGCGAAAGAGCTGTATTTTTGATCGGAAAACTTGCCAATGTCAAAGGTGTTTTAAAACGAACACCGTTCAGTTTTGATGTGTTTAGTATGTTGCTATTTCACGTCTAACATTTAGGCACTTCAAAGTGTGAGTGATTTGCACATTTGTGCAAATGTGATTTTGCTAAACCGATGCTTTAACCAAGAGTTCGATTTAGCTCAAAGTTAACTCGAGAACATATTTCAGGCAATTCCAGTAGCCCATCGCACAGCATAGAGTTGTTGATTTGTGTTGAATAGAGTATCAGGAGCCCTTGGGGCATCTATTAACGCACAAGAGGAGAAGCATCTACCGGTCGCTGAACAGTGGCGAATTTTCACAGAAACAAAGAAGAGTTTACAAGGATTTGCTCTTCGGAAATCGGAACAACACTGAACAGTAATGATGTGAACATGATGACAAGGAACATTGATATTGCGAATCTGATTAATAAGTGTAGTTTGTATGTAACGTACCAATTCTTTTCCTCAACAGTTCATGTGGATTTGTCATGTTATGGTATAACATCATGTAATATATTTGTATCCAATTATGTTCTATTTTTTATTTCACCTAACCATTCACCTATTTTTAATTTTTTGGCACCTATTTTAGCACTTAAATGAACAAATGTTTGCATCTAAAAGTCCGGCCTCTACAAATGAGTATTTTTCAATGGATATAGCAAAACGTAAGGATCAGCGAATTTGAATCAGATCTTCAATTTTTTTAGGATACTTATCAAGAAACCTCTATTTTCAATTTTTAGGGTACTTCTTAAGAAACCTATGTATTAAAAATGTTCTAAAACGATTCCATTTTTTATTTAAATTTCCTGCTCAAATAAGTAGCTCTTAAATGTGTGCTTTCAAACAGGGCACTACTTTAAACAGTTTACAATACAATTTCTGAAATTTCGACCTACGTCGCACTAAACTAAAAAGCTAGATATTTCTTTCTTAATAGAATATATTCTTTATTTGGCCATTAGATTATTTTATAAACAGATCTTCTAAGAATGTGAAGTTTTTGCGTAATTTTGTGTCAAATTGTGAGAGTTTTTCAGAGAATACATACAGAGAGGTTTCTTAAAAAGGTGCTCCGACCTTTTCAAAAATACTCTTAAAAACTCTTATGTATTACTCTTGTATAACACTGCAGTACTTTCGTAAACTAAGAATACTCTCGTATAACACTACAATAAATTACGCACTTTAACTAAACAATATATACTTATACTGCAATAGTATAGTATAGTGTATTCGGATATACTACATAGTTTCTTTGAATGCACGCTTTTGAAATTAGAAATGTAGATTTCGCCGAGAACTCTGAAAGTTTCACTTCCCGTTTACGCTACATCGTGAACTATTCTGGTCCGTAAGCCATTTGTTGTTCGAATAGTGTAATGTCATGATATGTAAAAATTCACAGACATGAACTAAAATGTATGTACAGTTTATTTACAAATATTGTACAAATTTGTATTGCTCTAAGGTAAATCTCTGTTCCCGACCCTTTGCTGGCCACTCATCACAACGTCTCCGTTTATTGTGATTGTTTCCCCATCCCCCGTGTTGGAAAGCCACGACAGGAAAGTTATGCCATAAAAGATATATCCCCGAAAGCTCTAATCGGTAGTTTTCCGTGGTTTCACCGATCAATGCTAAGCGAATGCCGAGGGAGTACCCTCTCAAACGAGCCACGGACCGCACGCGATCTTTCCTTCCCCTTCCTTGCCCTCGTCTCTTCCCTTGCTTACACACACACACACACACACACACACACACACACTAACATGCCACACAACCCCATATGCCGGGAGACCAGTCGGAAGCTTAGAGCTTGCCCTGGCGGTTCTCGTGTGTGGATGAGGTGTTGAATGCGTGTTCAAGTTAAAATTTCCGTCTAAAGGAGTTTTTGCTTGTTGGAAATGAAACAAATTAAAACAATGTTTAAAGCAAAATTCGTAATTAGAAATAAAAAAATATATTTAAAAAATCATTGATTTAATGCCCGAAACAATGTGGATGTTTGTGAACTGTGTAATTGAGGTAGTACGTATTTTACATCAAATAATGAAAAATTAAATTTAAATAAATTTATTCGTGTTAGTTCTTGCTACATTTACTTTTGATTGCAAATGGTATGCGATTGGCCGAGAATTATAGTTTCTTGAAAACATTGGATTCATCTAAATTTTAGCGAAAATATTCTCCCATCTTTTCAATCAATAAGCAGACATTTCTGAGAGTAAGTAATCAACATCGCTTTAAAATTCAATGTTGCTATCTGAAGATTTTTTTGTTAAAAAGATAGCAAATGTCGATTAGAATTTTTTTCAGCAGTTTTGCAATTGCATGCAGTGTTAATGTTTATGCTTTAACCATTGCTGTTTATTTCTTATTTTACGCGATGTTTTGGCAAACTAACTTGCTGAACACTGATATTCATCGCTTAACTTTTACTTGGGGCTCACCAACGTCAGCTTTTGCAGGAGCGCTTGTGAAGTTTTAAAGTATCGGGGAAAAACTGGTAAAATGGCGATATTAAAACTTCGTAAATTGGTGGTATCGAAAATATGTAGTCTCAAGAAGTGGCTTATGAAAAAAGTGAGAATGTCTACACTGCATTTCAATCAGTGCGCCCATCTCGTCTATTCATAAAAAAAACTCTGGTTAAATTGTAAGAGAAAAATACCGATTGTATTGGAGTTGATTAACATATGTTTAATTATTAATTATCTTTAATTATAGAATTAAAGAATATTACTATTAGGAAATGGGATGTACATTAGGAAAATAAGTAATAACATGATTTCTTTAGTTAACATATTTTGTTGCGAATAAGTATTTATTAACTGAAAATACGAGTTATTCATTCATGAATTACAAAAAAAATAAGTATATTGATTGATTGTTTAATTAGTGTTTTCAAGCTCGTCAACTGCCAAGGTCATTGGTACCGTAAGTGTCGTGCATGCTTTAATCGCACGATCTGCCAGTGAATTTTTTCTACTGAATGTGTTGATGCGTTGCAGACCTACCTGTCGATTTAAGGGGTTTTCCCCAACCAGGTGTCTCCCAGTTGGGCACCGCCTTTACCGGGACAAACTCTGAGCTCCAAACTGCTATTCCGACATGTGTGGTAGTGTAGAGCATGTAGCTGTAAGTGTGTGTAAGTGAGGGATAAGGATAGGTCAAGGATGATGAAGGAATGATCCCGGCGTCTGTGGCCACTTTTTTAGGCTACTACTCCGGCAGTCGCCCGGTATAGACTAGAGAAAACACGGAAAACGACCCATCACAACAGTTGGCAGCTAAATTTCCCCTCGAGACAGCGGTTGAATTCGACCTAGCTGAATAGCTTGTGTCGAAAATTCTTCCACCGTTGGTTGATCGATTGATTGATTTTTTCATGTTTCCGGGCGCGTCAACTGCTCAGGTCATTAGTCCCGTTAGTGTAGTGCATGTTTTTTCTCGGGAGATGGCGGTGATCTTTCCCCGCTGGATGGCGAGATCCGGCGCCGACCTACCGTCGGCTAGTGGGGTTTCCCCCTAACCAGGACTCTCCCACCAGCGGGTCACCGCCCCAGCCGGAACAAGCTCTAAGCTCCCGACCGGTCTCCCGGGATATGTGATAGTGTAGTGCATGTTAGTGTACGTGTGTGTGTGTAAGAGGAGAGGGTAGGACAAGGAATGGGAAGGACAGATCGCGCGCGGTCCGTGGCCCGTTTGATAGGGTACTGCTCCGGCATTCGCCTGGTGTTGACCGGAGAAACCACGGAAAACTACCGATCAGAGCAGCCGGCCGCTAGAATTCTCGTCCACCGTTGGAATTCGAACCTTAGAACCTCCCTGGTCAGAGGCACTCGGGAGACCATTGGTGCCCTTGGCCTTCTAAGCCAATCTAAATATAGAACGCTTAAATATTTAAACAGTCAAACGTTTCAATTCAAGATTGGGAAAAGAGGCGAGAGTAAGGATCGCGCCTGCCTTTTAAGGCAACGCTCCAGCATTTATCTGCGATTGATGGGAGGAACAAGCAATAATGAATTCTGTAAATGATCTTAGCTATCCAGGTGACGCCGCGTCGAAGGCTGTGTTGCCGACGTTTCGACCATCTTGTCGTGGTCTTCCTCAGGGCTGTAGTGGTCGATGACAAAAATGGTTGAATGGTCGAAACGTCGGCAACACAGCCTTCGACGCGGCGTCACCTGGACAGCCAAGATCATTTACATGACTCTGGCCGCGGAAGCCTACGACTTCAATAATGAATTCTGTAGTGGCAGCGGATCTTATGGTAATCCATGATTAAATTATCCGGGATATAAGAGGTATCAACAACAATAGTAGACCATATAAATTTACTGTGTAGAACATTCAGCCATACACGTGTTTCGGGATTTTTTCCGCATCATCAGTAGCTCCACAATATTAAAATTAAATTAACAAATTAACATAGGAATAACTACATCGTGCAAGGAAGTACATAATCTGATTGATGATTAAAATTATTTAGATAGAGTACATACCCTAATAACATAGATTAAACACATTAAGTAAACATGGTGATCAGTTCTAGGTGTACTTTACTTAATGTGTTTAATCTATGTTACTTGAGTAAGTACTCTATTTAAATAATTTTAATCATCAATCAGATTATGTACTTCCTTGTATGATGTAGTTATTCATATATTAATATAATTTTAATATTGTAGAGCCACTGATGATGAAAAATTCCAGAAACACATGTATAGCTGATGTTTCTACGCAGTAAATTTATATAGCCTTTTATTGTGATTGATACCTCTTTTATTCCGGATAATTTAAAAAGTAATGAACTGAGAAGCTGTAGTACAGAATCTTCATGTGCTGGAAGCATTCGGTCTCCATCGAGAATTTTAGCTGGTGTCGAAAATCTTTGAACGTCATGCCTTCACTCCGCTGCCATTCTCCTTCATTCAGCCTAGGGATAGGGTCTCGATCTGTATTTTCGATACAAACCTAAATATGGTCGATTTCAACCACTGCCTGGAGAACAATTTTAGCGGCCTGCTACTCTTATGGGAAGCTTTCCGTGGTTTACCAGGTGCATACTAGGCGAATGCCAAAGTAGTTCCGTAACTAACACGCCGTGTGTTGCGCGCGATCTTTCCTTCCTCATTCTTGAATCCTCCTCTTGCCTTACATACACGCTTACATGTAATACACTACCAGACATATCGAGAGTCCACTCGGGAGCATAGACTTCATCCGAGCTGTGCGGACCTTATTGGGGGAGAAACATGGTGACGTGTATTTTTTAAGCCAAAATGCAGCTCGGCGCCGAAAATCACGTTCTACTGCCGGATAAAACCGTTTTTATTCGGAATGTACCATGCTCTACGCGTAGTGTACATACGATATAGCAGATGACGTGCTCTGAAACATCAATCAATCAATCAATCAATCAATCCGTCAGTCAATCAATTGTTTACAACCGAGGAACTCCCGAACAACAAAGCGCCAGTTGACCCTGTTTGATTTTGTTATTAATATTTTTGCCATGCCTTAAAAGAATGCTTCATAGAAACCACCCACCTTATATACAGCAGGGTAATTAATATTCCGTCCACACGTCTGCACTTCTCACCCGTTAGTCACGTCAAGTTCCCGCCCGCAGCAAGTTTGGCGCGCCTGGCGGTGACCTTTTGGCCTGCTGTAAAGAGCCCGCGCATTCCGGTGGCTCGGCGCGGCGCGGCGCGGCGCGGGGCGCGGCTGAAGGTAGGAAAAGTTGCTCGATCTGAATCCGGGGAAGGAAGGTGCGCGCGAGGGGCGGGCAGCCGGGGCTTTATGGAGCGCATCAGTCATTTCCCTGACAGGCGGCTGCAGGAGCAGAGCGACGCGGTGCCGCGCCGCAGCATCCCCGTCTCCCGCCCCGCCCCACCCCACTCCACTCCGGCTCTCCATCCCTCCCTGAACCGACCCACTCTGCTCCGCTTTGTTTCATCCTGCTCCATCCTGCTCTATCCTGCTCTTCCCTGCCCAACCCTACTTGGTCCAACCCTGCTCTACCATTCCCTGCTCTGATCCGCCGACCCGTTCTACTCCGATCCGTTCCGCCCCGACCCTTTCCGCCCCGCCTCAGTCCACCCTTCCTCACTCTGCTCCGCTTTGTTCATCCTTCCCTCGCCCCGTCCCGCACGTTTCATCCGGCATCACTCCGCTCCACATGTTTCGACTTCATACCTGCCTCGCTGCACTCCTCCTTGCCCTGCCCCGTCTCGCTCTACTCCACCTTGCCCTACTCCTGCTCCGCCCTGACCAATCCTGCTCTGCCCTTCCTTGCTCAATCACCGCCCCGTTCTACCCCGACCCGTTCCGTTCCGTCCCGACCCATTCCGCTCCGGCCCCTTCCTCCCCGACCGGTTCTGCCCCGACCCGTTCTCTCCCGACACGTTCCGCCCTGACCCGTTCCGTTCCGCCCCGACCCGTTCCGTTCCGCCTCGACCCGACCCGACCCGTTCCTTGCCTCTCCCCGCCCCGCCCCGCCCCGCCCCGGGCCCCGCCCCGCCCCGTCCCGCCCCGACCCGACCCGACCGTTCTCCACCCCCACGCGACGCGTTCCGCCCCGCCCCAACCCGCTCCCTGGGCGGCCGCAGCTCATATCAATAGTTTCTCGAGTTTTTCCAATCAATGGACTACGACCCGTACATGATATTTACTTCTTTTCCGTCACCCCTTACTTACACCTACAGATACCATACGTGTCGGGAGACAAGTCGGAATCTTTACAGCATGTTCCAGCTAGGACCGGTGCCCTGCTGGTGGAGATTCTTGGTTGGGGAAAAATCCCGCCGACCGGTGTGTAGGTCGGATCGATCTCACCATGCAGCGGAGGAAGATCACAGCCTCCGAGGAAAACATGAGACTAAAGAATTTAGCAGTTGGCACTCACGGAATCACTAAATGATCAATGTAACTATTTTCAGTTAATGCAGCTGAAGTATATGCGGGAAGTTCAAGTAGCGCTTATCGCGAATAGTGTCAAACTGTTTAGAACTATTTCACTCGGCTTTTGTAGCCCTTGCATATGGTCTATCCTCCTTTCTAGTTAATACTATCTTCTATGACGCCTTTCGTAGTGTATATTTACTACAGGAATTAACAAACCCAGACCACGGGGCTGGGCGTAACCATTGTTTCTTTCCTCTATTTGTTTAAGTGAGGAGTTGGCGTTTCATTGTTTTTGGACATTTGTTGTTAGAAACTTTCTAACTATTAGTGACAGTCGTCTCTGCAACGCTTATCGATGTTTACATTAAAATCAAAAACCATCGTCATTTGTTATCATTCCTTGAAACTCTGGTTATTTTCTTGAGCCAGAACTGTCCATAAAACATATGAGATCCCTATTTTAGTAGCCAAAAGGTCTTTTGTAGATGAGTCGTGTAATCGGAATATAGTGAATATTGAATCAGGTCTTCAAAACAAAGAAAGTGGCCACATGTGTCCATCTAGTGCAGTCCAGGATAGTGAATCAGTGTCCGTCTCTTGAATATTGAGCCAGGTCTTAAAAAGTAAATAAAAACTTTGCGTCTGTCTATGAATATTGAACAAAAACAAAGGAAGTGACTATTTACTAGTGGACAGACACAGTGGCCGTTTTCAAAAAAAGGGAGTGGCCATCTGTGTAGGCGTAGTGCCGTCCTTCTAGTGAATCCGTGACCATCTAATAAATATTGACACAGGTCTCTTAAAAAAGTTATGTGGCTATCTGTCTGTTCAGTGCCATTCGTCTAGTGAATCTCTGCACGGCTAGTGAATATTCAACTAGGTCTTAAAAAAAAGCGAAGTGGTCACGGGTGTTCGTCTACCACATCTACCTAGTGAATCCGTGTCAGCCTAGTGAATATTGAACGAGATGTTTAAAATAGAAGTAGCACTTCATCATTACTGAAAAGAACGAAAATATACATGACTTTCCCATACGTCAAAAACCTGTAAATATTTTAATGCAAATTTGCAGAAAATTATTGCAACATAGTTTCAAATAAATGTAAAGTAAGTTCTTAAATGTATGCATTATTTCTTGAATTCTTTTAATTTCTTCTGGGCTCCACCGTTGACCTACTCACCCCATTGGTGTTCTGCAAATTCCGGAAACGAATTGGGATGCAACTGATAAGCTTAGGGGGGGGGCAACTTTATCATTGTCACATTTGTCTTCCCTGTGTACCCGTAAATAGAGTATATAATTTATTATTACAAAAAATTGAAACAATATTTTTCTCCAAGAAAGTAAATGGTAGTCTCTTATTCAGTTTTAAAACTTTATCTTCGTGTTTTTCGCAAAGGCGTAACTCTATTTACACTGTCATTGTATGAAGGTCCTGAATTTCCTCGTAGATAAAATATTTGACATTTTTGAATCTGCAAATGGGTAGATAGAAATTACCAAAATCAATGAAAAGTGGTGCATCATGTAGACGGAATGAATACAATCTCTTCTAATTATTTTGCTGTTCTCAATATCACACTTTTCACTATCTCCCTAAGTATCCAGACAACTCTAAGAGTTCTTCTTCACAGATTATCGTGCTAATGTCAATGCCGAATGAATATTTATCACTACTCTCATGTGCTCTCTACCAAGAGAATTATTTAAAGGAGAATGCTGGTGATTCGATGGTTTGTTTTAGACGAAAGTATGAAATTTACTAAGACTTCCTCTGCCCTTCTTCTACCTTCTAAAGACTTCCTCTTGAAATTGTTTGAGTTCAGTAAAAATTTGACATATTGTACTCGTATAATGTAATTAATGCTCGGCGAAAACCTACAAATATCCTTTGTGATGACCCCTTAATCTCAAAACTCAAATCCGGAAAGAAACTGAGGTTTGAGTCGCCATTGACGTACTTTGAAACAAAATGCTTCAGAACAGCTAGGAATAGAACTGAATGTAACTAGCTGCAGTCTAGTTTCTTGTTTACTCTCTACGATGTTAGGCAGTTTCTTTCGGGCTTCTGTGGTATATTTCATTTCCACTTTAGGTTCGTAACCGAAATAAATGCGCGCCTGCCTAAGAGAATGGTAAAATCTGAATGCATTAAAATAAGTTGTTTTATTGATAAAATTAAGAAAAACTGTGTAATCTGTTTTCTTGATAAAAAGTAGAAAACTGTTGTGTAATTTTCTTCATGTGTTTGGAATGTTTGTAAATTAAATTTGTTTTGGTTTTACAGGGAACAAACGTTGTAGCAGAATTCAAAGATCAGTTAATTTTTCTGTATATAATGACGAACATAGTCTAATTTTAATCGACATAATCCACTTAAACATTGTTTTCCTTTATTATTTTTCCCCTGACCTACGACTTTTTGTTTCACAATAATCTATGTAGTAATTAATTACAGTTTTAACACTGAGAAAGATAATAGAACTGCTTCGGAGTTCATTATACCCGTGGGTTTGGAAGTAAATATGAATATAAATAACGGTAATTAATAACGGTAATAAATAACGGCAACATGTACTATGCAATCATTTATACAAACGTGTGTTGACAACATTCGTTTTTATTTGCAAACTGCGAAAATCAGTAAAACAGCCCCGTAGAACAACCTGAAACAATCGAGTATTAAACTTTCAACTTGTCTTTGTCTTGTAGAGCTTGATCGTGTCGCGTTTTTAAGAAACCTCCAAAGATTAATTTCTTTCCTTGGCCTTCCCGACTCCTTTATTTACCCCAGCTCAGTTGTCTCCTCGTTTTCGAGAATTTTGTCTCTAACAAGAAACGTGTTGCTTTATAAGAGCGTGCTCTGGAAGCAGGGAGATATTAATCTTACTCATTCTCAGAAGAAACCTGCAGTACTTAAAAAAAAAAAGTCTTCCACTTGGACTTTTCCTCCATGTCCTCGTGACATCACGAGCTCCAGTAATAAACTCTTTTCGAGCCCTTTCAACCTTATAATTTCAATACTCGCTCTTCGAGTGGCAAGCATTAAGTCGAGTGCTTTCTCAACGCGGAATTGATCTGTTGAGCCCGGCTCATTCACGAGTGACTGTTGCCCTTCGTCACTGCCCATCCATCTCTGAGGAAGTCCACCGCCATCTCGACTTCTTTTGTATTCGCACCGTACAAATCTTCCGACTCGTTGGCGCAGCAATTTATTCGCAGCGCGATGAATATGGATGGCTCGTCCGCAAAGACTATTTGAGGATGCAGGGGTTGCTACTGATGGCGAGCGAAGTGGAAGCTCTTTGGAGTTCCATGCGTTCAGAAACGTCCAGTGGTTCATTTTGCAAATCGAAATTTTCTGATGACGTTCAACAATTAAGTGGACGCTTCTTAATTTGAACTTCAAAGGAAACTCTCAAAAGTTCTAATTATTCTTGTTTTGAATTAAATAATACAATTCTTTCCAAAAATCTATCAGTTGAAGTGTAATGAATGCTTTTTCTAACAATTTTCTGAAAAATTCACACGCGTGAAGAGATTGCCTGGCACCATATTACGATCACATTTCATCAAACTTTTAAAACAGTGTGTGACGTCATGGGTTGCACAAATCACAGACAAGATGAAAGTTTATTTACATATATACATATGAGCCGTACCATTCAATACCGGAGCATTCGCTCCCCGTTAGCATCTGCTAATTACGGAATGTACTGTTTGACAAGAACCTGACACTCATACCCGCAAGCTTGCCTCCCACGCACACTCGCGTCATCCCGACAATCTCGCAACAAAAGTTTGTAGAACAGTGGTCCCATTTTGCAGGGGCTACCCGCCTTTAAAGGCTCGCTGGGAGCACATCGCCATCCACCGTTTGCATCTGTGTGGTCTCGCGACAAATTTGGCGCCTGTACGGCACCATCCTTCTGGGCCTGCACCCTCGGGCTCGGCCTTCGCCCGCTTCCTGCCCATAGTGACGCATTCCACACGTGTCCAATCTACAAGTGTCCTTGCTACCCGCTGTGCATCGCGTTGCCGCGTGCTGAGTAGCGGAGGCTACTGCCTCTTTAGCTTCAACTCAAATTGACACTTTTCATCTTCCCGCGTTCGCATTCGTGTTCGCGCTCTTCTCGTTCACATTCGAGTTCCCGCTCTTCGCGTCCACGTTCGCATTCTTTTTTCCAGTTCTCACGTTCACGTTCGCGTTCAAGTTCCCACTCTTCGCGTTCGCGTCCTCGCTCTTCGCGTTTACGTTCGCGTTCCCGCGCCTCGCGTCCACGTTCGCGTTCGTGTTTCCGGTCTTCACGTTCACGTTTGCGTTCCCACTCTTCACATTCACGTTCCCCATTAATAGCTTATATCATCTCTACCACGAATTCCGGATTATAGTTTTCATTTTCCCTAATGAATCTACGTAATTGCAACCTCGTCGAATTCGATGAGACTGTCTCTCCTAGATCAGTGGCTATTTGTGACAAAAATTCATTCCGGAGCCTCCCCGCTGTGTATCGTGCGCCGGTTGCTGAGTAGCGGACGGTATAATTGCTTCTTAAATATTTGAGCCAAAGTCAGTCGTTTACTTTTAGTTTCCTATCCCCAAGCTTTGCCATCTCTTTATGTATATTGTAAATGTTTTTGGTGAGTTTACACATTATTTATTGTTATTCTACTTCACTCTCTTTCTACCTTCTTAAGAACTACCACACATTCACTAAAGCTTCAAATATCTTAAACTAGGAGGCTTCCTACTTTATACGTAATTCGAATGTTCTTGCAAATACTTGTAACTATTTGGTCCGTTAGCTCGAGAACAAATCCGAGTCATTCTAAATAATCGGGTATTCTTCGCTCTAATATTCCGATTTTTTATTTTCAAATTTAACGTTCTTACTTTGAAATTCATGTTTAAACATTGGTTTAAATAAAAATTTACACTGTTTCTCTACAACGAAAATATCGATTTTCCGCAAAAATATTGGATGCAATGAAGTTATCCCAAATCACATTTTTCACTCTTATTGTTTGGAAAAATTTTATTTATTTTACAATCTTGTTCCTAATTTAATTTTATTCATTATATATTATTTTTCATTGAAAATAATTTGCACTTACATACTTATTTTTCTTTCTCCTTACATTCATGAGTCATTTAAATGTATCACATTTCCCACTTTCTTTACGTACCCTTGTGTTTCTTTGCCACTTCTATTAAAGAGCATTAAATTTTCTTGTTTACCTCATTGTCTCCCTTGGATTCCCTCTCATTCCTGTGCCTGTATTGCCAACTGAGTTCGGGGGGTTTGAATCGTAGCCATTTCCCCAAAGCCAAGCGTCTGCGCCCACACGCTAAATCACGCCACTTCCCACGCAAGCCGTCCCCCAACAGCGCCTCCAGTCACAGAGGAAGAAGGAACGCGCGGGTCCCCTCCGCCGCGGAAGCCATCTTGTTATTCTACTCACCTGTAAAGTGAGCTCTCTCCTCTGTTTGCCGCTATTGTTCGGGGCGGAACAAAGGAGGCGGGGGTGGGGGCGCAGGGCCAGAGGGAGGGAGGGAGGGAGGGAGGGCAGGCGGGCGGAGCTGGAGGGGGGAGGCGGGAGGTCGGGTGTCAAGAAGCCACCGGCCGGCGCCCTCGGCGACAAAGCCCAGGCGCCAGCGCCCACGCCCGAGCGCCCACGCGCCCGTCGCGCCGCGGCGTCGCCGCCCTCTCCCCCCCCAAACGCCAAAGACATGGCCTTCACTCCGATTTATACTAAGGTTTTTGTAACGTGGCCGATGACATGAGGTCATTTTCACATCTCCTGCCTTATAAAATGAATCTTTATAACAGTGACAAGCACATCTGAGGCCATGAGCCCTGGTGAAGGGGATGTTCGCGAATGAATTAAAAATATTCATTTTATAAGGCGGAAGGTGTACAAATGACCTAATGTCATCGGACATGTTACGAAAACCCAAGTATAAACAGTGGCACTGTCCTGAGTTCCTCATGGACAGGTAATGTCGTGCGACACTGCAATTGATATATACGTCTTACGAACTGATTCATGGGAATAAGCAAGTTGTTAATGCACCGCCGCGCCGTTATATTGCAATCAAAACGCTCGTGATTTTTTTATCCAATACTTAAGACGGAGGGGCCTCAATCTTGGATTGCCTATATCTAAAAGTTATGGAGGTGGATAAAGACTTGTAGTCCGATTTCAACGTACTGGCATTTCAAGGTCACGAGCTGGATGGAGAGAGGAACATTTATCCAATCAGGAGCTTAGTTTTAATTTTTTTTTTATATTGGAGCTCCCGAATGGATGACGATATCCTACTCCCCTTCCAGCATGTGACCTTGAAGTACCAGTATATTTAAATCGGACTTCAAGTCTATATCCACATTCATGACCTCTAGATATAGGGTCCTCGGCAATCAAGGGATTGACACCCTCCTGTTAAGCTATGGACAAAAAGGAGATGGGGAACAGCGTCCGAAAGTTTTGAAAGATAACGCAGCACCCGCGATCGAATTTGTTTTCCGTCGATGCGATGACGTGTTGATACACAAGACGACTTTCCTCCACTTATTCTGCTACAATATGACTAACGATCTGGCACAAGGAGTATTATAATTTGTAATAAATTTTCTTTTATAATTTGCACTTATTTGAAATTAATATTCCAATAATTCATGTATTTTAATATTTGAATTAAATAAAATTATTTAAAAAGCTGTACAACTAGTAAAATAGATAAAAATTGGGTTTCATTTTGTTGACCAAAAAAATTTGCTTTAAAATTTATTGAGGCCCCATTATATTATTTTACTATCATGTGTATTCCCCTAGATAGCTGCCTAATTGCCTAGGCGGAAGTCCACCATTGTCTGTGTCGCTGCTCATAGAGGCTTCATCGTCACTTCGACTGCTGTCACTACAGGTATTGACTACAGTATTGACCGCCAAGATCATAGTCACCACGTTACTACTTGAGACCGCCATCAACAATATATCCCCCACTTTGGCTCCTCCTAAAATCGTCATTCCCTCCACCATGGACTTTCCTCTGATGTCTTAACTTCCACACTTGTTGTCTTCGACATCATCACCATTCAACCCTTATGTCAAACTTATTCCTCCATCTCAAGTAACCCCCAATGCGCAAATCAACCTGCAAAAACAATGATAACTAATTCAACAAATCGAGAACATTTCAATTCCCCAACCCAATTACACCAGTCTTAATCTCTCTTTCAGTTGATATCACCTCTCTGGACATCACTTTTACCACAATGAATAATTTGTTTCGACACCCCGCAGCCTGCCGGTCATTTTAACCACTAACGTGTGTACCCGACTTGTCTATCACCGCCATTGTCTTCCCACGGCACGCTCACAATTTCAACGCGCTTTTGAAGCCAATAGAGCATCTGCAGTTGCTTTATCCACTTGCCTTTGATACTGATACAATTACGACATCGCTGTTGGCGTATCTACTTCATCACCATCGCAGGTCCATTATCAACACGCCCCATAGCTATCGCCACACTGTCAATACCGCATCACCTCGACCTCCACATTACCTTCATCATCGCGTCACTGTAATCGCACCACCAAGGCACCACCATCTCTACTACCACCATCACCACCACCACCACCACCATCATCGAATTATAACTTTCTTCTCACCAACATCCTTCCATAACAATCAACAACTACTCCCCACCACCATCCCATACCATTAACACCATCTCCACCATCTCTTAGTCATCAACTGTGTTGCCAACTCCACGACCGTTCCGACCGCCATCAGAGTTATCTTCTCTCTCACAACTCCCGTTTCCGCCGACGCCCCTTCCGCGCCTCCTACACGTCTCCGCTGCGAAGCCATCGCCTTACCACGCCTCCTACCGCAACCCGAGGCACTCTGACGACCGGCGTCGTGGCGCCAGGGTGGCGCCAGCCTCCTCCCTCAACCTCCGCCGTCGACAAAACCGCCGCCCCCGCCGCCGCCGCCGCCGCCGTCGCCACCGCCGCCGCCATCGCCGCTACGGTCACTGCCGCCGCCGCCGCCGCCACCACCACCACCACCACCACCACCACCACCACCACCACCACCACCACCACCACTACCGCCGCCATCACCACTACCGCCGCTGCCGCCGCCGCTGCCGCCGCCGCCACCAACGCCGTCGCCACCGCCACCGCCACCGCCACCGCCACCGCCACCGCCACCGCCACCGCCACCACCGCTACCGCTACCGCCACCGCCACAACCGCTACCGCCACCGCCACCGCCACCACCGCTACCGCTACCGCCACCGCCACCATCGCTACCGTCACCGCCACCGCCTCTGCAGAATCCGCTACCGCCCCCGTCCGCCCGCCGCCCCGCCGCTTCGCCGTTTCCCCGCCCCGCCCCGCCACCGCCACCAACGACAACGAAGTCCTCGCTGATGAAGGGCTCGAGGAGGGAGGTCAGAGTGCGTGGAGCTGGGCAATGGCGTTGAGAGAGCGACGTGGGCGTGGAGACAACGATTTCTCACAAGGCTCTTCAGAAAAGACTGATGTTGGCGGTGCGGTTGGGTCAGGAAAGGGGAGTGTGGTGAGGGAAGTCAATGAGGGATGATAGAAAATAAAGAAAGGAAAGGTCATGGTAAAAGACCATGAAGTTCTTGTGTATTCCTTGGTATCGCTTCATGAGATCATCATCATTGTAATCAACCTCACCATCGTCATCATATAATTTCGGTTTGAATCAGTGACCAGATCAAATACAAAGTATTGAACTGTTGAACTTGTAGTTCTTCTCTCGACATGATTTTACTGTAACTTCAGGGGTCAAATCCTATTCTCCATTTATTCCTGAAGAAGTTAATTTTCCTTTCATTTACTTCAGTGTACTTTTTAATATATCGATGTCGTTTCTAATTCCCGTCGGAAGGGCAAAAGTGCTAAAAATAACTCTTATAAGTAAAGAAATTGTATAATAAGTTTTTTATTCCTTGTAAATCTCTATATATAAAAGAAAGTCGTGTTAGTTACACTATTTATAACTCAAGAACGGCTGTACCAATTTGGTTGAAAATTGGTGAGCAGGAAGCTTAGAGCCAGGAGACGGACATAGGATACTGTTTATCCCGTTCGATAGCGTTCCTGTGTGAGAACGCACATTTCCGCACGTTTTTGCGTGATTTCGCATGTTTTCGCGTGAAGGTACGTAACTGAGGAGTGCAACCTATGCACCAAAATACAGGAACAATAATGAATTATTAATCTACTTCATTTTTTATTTATATTTTCTAATAAACAATTTAACTTAATAAATTCCAAAATCTGCTTATTTATTGCCTTTAACAGCCGGTCCGTATGATTACAGCTTTAAACAAAAATCAATTCCAAAAAAAAAAACGCTCTGCTACGTAATAGATTTTTTAATTATCTATTTAATATCAGAGCGTTTTATTTTAAATTCTTCTTTGTTTGAGAGAAAAACACAAATCTGCAATGGCTTTATTATCACGAGTGCAACAAGGATAGTACAGTTTCTCACAGTGAGTGCGACGCGAGAAAAAGATGGGACCGGCTGTTAAGGCGGAACAAAGTTCGCCGGGTCAGCTAGTTGTTGATAAAACGTAAATATTCGTGTGTGAAAGAATACAAATATTTGAGTTAAAGAGCATGTATATAAGTCTGGTTTTCATTAGTAAGCATTTAATCGGCCAAATTCGTAGTTTCAATCCATCAATTCCAGGTGAATGCCACTGAGGCACCTAACTCCGCCGGCGACCATCCGCGTGCAACCATCTTTTTCCATCCTTAGGGCCAATAGTGCATCTTCATCACCTGACGAAAATTACTAATGCTGAAGTTTTCAATTAATTCCAGGAAATGTCTTTAAACCTGCATGAAAGGAAGTAAAATAAAGCGTAAGAAATATAAGTAACATGTATTGGCATATTACGTACTAATACATGTAGTCATTTGCCTCTCTGAATGCTATACTATAATATAGTAAAAATATTAATTGTTTCAACTCGATTTAAAGTTGTAAAATGTGACATAGAGATCATTTACTCAAGTGGTTTAGATACCGGTTGTTTGTGAAGAGAACTAATAAATGGTTGATACATCTAACTGCCTTACGAGGGCCGTGAAGATGTAGATTTGGTGGTGGGGCTCCCACTTTTCATCCTCCCAACGTGCTGACTTTGTTTAGGGAGAGCTCCCATACATCAGACGCATTGCTGATCAAGAGCCTCATATGCCCTTTGAGGTTCCTCTTCGGACATCCTCGTCTTCTTAAAGAAGCTGCAGCCGAAGCAGAATATCAAATGATGTGTGGAACTATTGATAGAACTTTAAAAAATAAAACAATGAAAGAAACTAGAAAAAATTTATAAAGTAATGCCAGCACCAATGCTAACATACGAAAGCGAATCGTGGAGTCTAACAGCAAAAGAGCAACAACAAATACATACAGCAGAGATGAAATTCCTAAGGAGAGTGAAATGTTGCTCAATATTAGATCAAATAAGAAATGAAGAGATTAGATCTGATCTTCACATATATTCCATGAATTACCGTATTTAAGAAAATAAACAACGCTAGGTACGGCATATACATAGAATGAATAATACAAAAATAACAATATCATCTTATAAAACTTGAGGAACAAGAGAAATAGGAATTCCAAGGAAATGATGGTTGGAGTGGCTATTAGGTATTAGCTGCAGACTATTAGCCTAATCTCTGATAGTGAAGAAGAAGACGACGAAGAAGAAGAAAAAGAAAGTTTAGATATCCTGTTTTCTGCTGCGGCTATGCAAGACCTGTAATATTTTTGCTCTGTACTGACCTATCATTATTAAAATTTCTTATTAATATTTCTGTATGCACATGTGAATTACTTTGTAATATTATAATGTTTTAATAACTGCTTAGAGCTATACTCAAATTGCTTATTTGTATTATAGTAGGAGAAACTTGTAAATGTAAATAATTCATTTCTTTGCAAACTCATTATTACTGACAATTATTGTAGCTGCTCAAATGCGCATGGTAGTTAACTGACCAGACAATTTTATAAATATTTCTGTGTCAATAGGGTTGCTGATAACCCAGAAGGGTTGATGCTTTCACACTTTTCAATAAAGAAAAAGTTTATTTTAACCTTCGATAGGTCGCGTCTCTTTGTTGGTCGTGTGGTTGACTCCGTCATGTCATTGACTTCCCTGTACACATATCTTAAATAATTGAAAAGACATCGATTCACTCAATATGCAATTTCTACAAAATATTACCGGCACAGTTTTCGTATTTTTCTATACGTACATTTTATAGTTTACGTATTTAAAAAAAAGGGCGGAACATTTCAAGTATTGGAAAATAGAATAAAAAACCGCCTTACAACTTGAGTGAAATATATATATATATATATATATATATATATATATATATATATATATATATATATATATAATATATATATATAATATATATATATATATATATATATATATATATATATATATATATATATATATATATATATATGCGTGTGTGTGTGTTTGTATATTCCTCGTGATTTTAGTTGTTTTCTGGTTTGAATGGCAGCAAAAATGGTTTAATGTGAATTGGTTAGTTTTTATTAATATTTGTGTGTGTGTGTGCGTGCGTGTATGCACGCGCTTTCAAAACAACTAAACATTTGAACGTAAATTATGCTTACATTACCATTCGCTTGGTGGATTCCGACAACCAACCTAGGCAGCTATGAAACTAATTTAACATTCCGTCACTCGCGCGGCCATTCGTATCACCAGTACTCGCGCGTTGGACTCCGTCCAACACAACTATTAAGGAGTTTATTTTTCTCATTAACATGATTTATACATTTTTCTTATATACCTGTGCTTATATTTCAATTGAATATACCATGGAAAGATACGTAAATAATTAGTTGCAAACCATTTTGAAGATTTTATTATATTTCCGTCACTCGCGCGGCCATTCGTAGCACGAGCACTCGCGCGTTGGACTACGTCCAACGCCCGCATTATTTAGTTATAACATTTATGTTTTTGCACACTAACGAAGAAAAATGCATAAACACAACATTTAATACATTAAACATTCTCATATTACAGAAAAATATAATTTTTATCAATTATACAAAAACACCGTTCTATACGCCAGTACTCGTATGTTGGATTCTATCAAACAGGCACTTAAGATTTTACTTCAGGGTATGGCGACATTACGCATAATAGAGATAAGAAGTTTATCGACATCCTTTCCAGATACCATTCGTGGAATAGAAGTATTGTTTTTGTACGTGGAAGGCTAACATTCCTTTCTTAACAAGAAAAGAAACTTCTGTTTGACTCTATCCAACAGCGCGAGTGACGGAGTGTTAACTTATCTACAAATACAACGCCTCTACGCTCTTGTAAAGTCTACTAGAGAATGTTAATAATACAGTTCAATGATACTCAAAGTTTCAGTTGCGCAATTATGAACGATTAGATCATTTGAACAGGAAATAGGGAGTTGTCTCAGTCAAACAACGCGACCGCTCGAGAGTTTAAATAATATGTTATCACGTGCGAAATAAGACGAACACAATTCTTGTGTCTTATTCTCGAACAAATGGGTCCAGCGCAATGCTATGTTCTTTTTGTACCAAACGGCCACTACCCTGCTTAACCCTAAGGGACGTCTCGCATCCTTTCTTCTCCGGGAGCGAGAAGAAAAACGCGGGGGCGACGGAGGCCAATTCGTCGCGTTTCGCGCGCGGAATCGCTGTCGGCGATCTGCAAGAGGCGCGGCCCCCGCCTCCCCCGCTAATCAGCCGCCCCGCGCACCAGTGCTATCGGCAGCAGCGGGAATTTACAACACAAAAGGCGGCGAACGGGTCGCGCCTCATGAGACCCGGTCCCGGAGAGGGGTTGCGAGCGCGCGACGCGAAGGAGAAGAAGCAGTGAGAAAGCGCGGGCGTGTGGTGGAATGAATGAGCTAGCGAGAAGACAGATGGATGCGAAGGTAGAAAAAGAAATAAAGAAGAAACTGGAAGGGGAAAAGTGTTCGGGAATCTCTGGAGTGGGTGATATGAATAGGGGATGATATAAAGAATTTGAAAAGAGATAAAATTACACAAAAGAGAAAAGACACTCGGGAATTCGTGAGAGAATGAAAGCGAGTGGGAAATATGGACGGCGAAAGAAAGAAAGGGAGACGCGAAAAGAGAGAAGAAAGAAATTAATAAAGAGAGAGAGAGAGAAAATGTGAGGGAGAAAGAGGGGTGAATTAATGAATTGTTGACGGACTGTTACTGATAAACTGTCAGGCAGAACAGCTATGGAGAGTGCATTCACATATTAGGCTGAAGATATAGGGCTTGCGGAGCACGTAGCATGTGATGGTTACCATTAGAAGAGGACGAAAATGAAAGTAAGCAGTTTGAAAGATACGATAAAGAAGCGAAATATTATGAATGATACTTCTCCATAGACATTGAAATCTAGAGAATTTACTTTTATGATAGGAGAGAAGATGATTATAAGACCCAATGACACAAAAATGTCAGCACTGGATATACGAATACGTATTAATAAAAAGCAATGAGGTCGATGACTATGTAATAAGCCAAAGAAAGCCAAACCAGACAGATACGATGTGCGTGACAGAGACGAGGAAAATAAGGGCGGATTGGGTGAAGTGGGAGAGGGATAATAAATGAGGAGGGAAAAAGTGTAAGTAATTGGAAATTAAGACTAATAAGAGAAAGAAGAAAAGATAAAGAAAGAAAAATAAGAAGAAGATGGATGGAGAGTGCGCGAGATTTAGAGAATGGGAGAGTGAAATAAGTTGGGAAGCAGAATTCGGAAGAGAGAGATAAAGGGAAAGAGAGAGAATGGGAGAGAGGAGAATGAGAAAAGAAAGAGAGGTGAGGGAGAGAGGTGGAAGGAGATATGTCCAATGACTTAAAGGGGGGTAAAACAATCTGCCAGGAACGTTAACGTAATGCAATTTGTTTCGGAAGGGCAAGTCGGGGCGGCGTGAGGAGATCTTTCGTGTTTTCTCCCCTCTCTTCGTTTGTTGCGCCCTTAAAAGAAAAAAAGCAGAACATCTGATTTAGAGGAAGAAGAGAAGGGACAAAGAAGTTGAGAGGAAGGGTAGGGAAGAGAGAGAGAGAGACTGGGAGAGAGAGTCCGGAGGAGAGAGAGACCGGGGAGAGACCGGGGGAGAGAGACCGGGGGAGAGAGAGACCGGGGGAGAGAGAGACTGGGAGAGAGAGAGGCAGAGAGAGAAGTAGAGAGGTAGAGAGAGAGAGACAGACAGAGAAAAGGGAGTGGTGTGGAGATACAGTCGTAGATATTCTTTGAGCGAAGAGGCGGAAGAAACAATCGACCAGTAACGTAACGCAATTTGTATCGGGAAGGCGAGTCGAGCGGCGCAAGGAGATGTTTCGTGTCTTCTCCGTGCCTTCGTTGGCGGTAGCTTCTCCGAACAAAGAAGCTGCGAGGAAGCACGTTATTGCTGCTCAGTGAAGAAGGAGCGCTGGGGTCGTACCCTGAGGATCTGTGAGATGCGCTTTGACTCGAAGACGGAGCCCTTGGGACCCGGTCCGTGGGGAGGAAAAGACGAAACCGCCACGCCGCGCGGTGTGATATCTGGGAAGAGTGAGGTTATGAAAAGTTCTTCGAATAGGGCACTCATGATTAGGGGGCGAATTTTGATGCCCTCAGTGTGTATTGAGAAGTAGTAAAATATCCATGGACTCTGCGACAAGTAATTTGCATTTTATTAAAACTTTAGAAACGAATAAAATATTCTCATGACTCATCATATCGAAATTATAATAGTGTCCTTTAGATAGATGTTACTATTAGGAAAATATTCCACAGTTATCTATTGTCATTGTGGCATCACTATACCCAACATAATTGTAGGATGTAGTGCACTTAATTTACAATTTTAATAACAACATGAAAGTTCCTGATCAGTGTTGCAATAACGTCGTTCCATTAAAACTCTCTTCTGACACCTTCAGATAATAAAATCTCGTGATTGTAATCTCTTCAACACCACCTTATTGGACTATCTAATGTAACAAGCTCTAGTGCAATATACAAGGTAATTTTCCATCATATCAATTTAACAGTACGCAATCGGTATTAGCAATTGTGCTGTTCTGATCAGGATGTTACGTTATCTTCGATAATCTCCTCAAACCGAAATTGTAGCGTCATCACTTGGCGGACGCATCGCTGGAGCGTTTGATAGAATCGTTTTCATCGTTGTTCACTTTGCTTGCTGCATTTGCGACAGTGCACCGACCGTATCCTACGGGTGTATTCATGGTATCCGCCCTGCAGCCTTATCTATGGGCCGTGCTCTTTGGGTGAATAGCGTGCTTAATTAACGTTCTGTGAAATGAGTCCATCCGTTCTGCTCATTATTTTACAGTTCATGTGGGCCAGTTGATTCGCAACGTTCATTCTGAATGCGTTAATACAATTGGTTTTACGAGTAGCCTATACATTGTCCGGTGCAGTTACGTTCATTGAAACAAACATGAGCAATTCTGAAGCATTAAAAAAATTAATTCGTAAACCGTTTCATTTCGGGATATGTGTTTCGGTTATTGTGGATGTCATATTGATCACCTGATGCATGTATTTCTGCATTAACCCTTCGTTACTATTAGCTCTGTCATTCAAATATGCATGGCTATTACGTTGAAATGTCTCAAATTCAAACTTTTGACACGAAGTTTAACAGTTTTTAAAAATAAATGTAGGTGCAAGTAGAACTTAAAAACATTTTAAAATGTCTGGTTATTAAAGAAATTGATAATTTTGTTAATTTTGCTGGGATGCAACTGTAAGGAGAACTCTGTCGTTTCGAATAACTCTAAACGTGACAGAAAATGTTACGTTCTGTAAGGTGAAGGTACGTATACTTATAGTTCATTAATACAGTTTATTGCGTTTTGATATTAAGAGTACGAAAATTTTCATATCAACAGTAACTTTATAACAAAGGAATGTAATTTCCACAACGTTATTACAACAAAAGCAAGCGCTTACAAATGTAGTTTTATCAAAACGCGTCCATTCCACCAAGTTCCCTTTTCTATGGGCGAAATCAACTTTGTGTGGTTCCTGTTCCCAAAATCCTTTGTGAAACACAAAGCCTCTCACATCTCTTGATTTGTTCTTTGTTAGTGACAAATTAACCGTATGTCGCTGAGAACAGGTGGTCTTTTATTCTCGGAAAACCTTTTATCTCCGACAGCAAGGGAAGGTAACAGGGGAAACCGCGTTCTATTCTGTGATGTTGACCAATTAAGAGAAGCCCAACCTTTCAGCGGATGGCTGTGAAGTTGCTTGTGAGTCAATGAGCCGATGGAGATCCTTGACATAAAGAACGCTGCGCACAAGTTATACATTGAGTTGAAAACGAGTTTGAAAGTCTGCCGCTACACGTCACATCAGTGAGTTGAGGTCGATTAATAATTCAATTAGAATGGCAGACAAATGTTTTTTCCATTAAGGATTATCCTGTTGGAACGCTATGGCCACCCGTGACTTCACAAGTAGGTGCTTCACAAAATTAAGCCGGAATGATTTACAAAACATGAGGCAGAATGACTCCGTTTTCTCCGTCAACGAATGCCAGGTGAATGCCGGAGCACTACCCTAAGAAATGGGAAACAGACCGCGCGTATTCTTTGCTTACCCTTCCTTGTCGTATGCTCACCCCTCATTTACACTTACGTGCACTACACTAGCACACATGCTCGGATACCGGTCGGGAGCTTAGAACTTCTCCCCTCTGAGGCGGTGCCAAGCCGGTTGGAGATAGGGAACTCCCCGCTAGCCGACGGTAAGTCGGCCCCGGATCTTACCATTCAGCGCGGGAAGATCACCGTCACCTCCGGATGAAAACCATTCACTACACTTGACTTTAGACTACACTTAGACACAGCCTACACTTGGACATCGCGATGAAATGAACTTAGCCGTTGTTACGCCTGCAATCACTAATCAATCCATCAACGAACTCCACCGTGCGTGACCAATATCGGATTCATACTGGTTGTTGCTCTGACTTGAAATAACTCAAGAAGTTTCTCTATGCCCCCACCAATTTATTCCGAAACGGAAGACACCAAATGTTAGTTTTCCTGAATTTTTGTTAACAATGCTTGTAGTATAACTTTCGATAGTGTAAATTTTGAGTTTAAATGTGAATTGACTCTAAACCTATTAAATACCATCGCCTCGCTGCGCCCACCTTGCAGTTTTCTCGTGAAGGTTGGTAACCCCTGGCCCCCGGGTTCGTGCCATTGGACGGAGGATCAGCCTTGAGCAGGAACGAGTGTTTGTAGAATGGCTCTTAGATCAGTCGTCTCTAATCTCTCCCCAGATTTAATGAGTTGTTCACTAACAGTGTGGATGTTTCCTCCCTGGTACCTTCCCCTTGCAATTAATTGCTACTTGAAGGCTAACTCTTCGTTGTTGCGTATTATATTATTGTGGTTACCCCCATAGTCGGCGTCATTCATCGTCGTATCTGATTAGCAGTCAGTGCAAGAAAATTGTAACGCAACAAAAGTCAAGAGAGTAATAATATATATATATGAAACATATCCTTATTAACAAGGGGCAGATTTTAAAGAGATACCTTTTTTTCTTTTCACTTTTCTTCTCCTGTCTTTTAGTACAGACATTGATTTTATGTTACGACATAAAGAAATGACCCATTTTTATTATATTGTTTGCATTTTTCATCGATTTGCCCCATTAAGTAATTTTTTACCTTTTCTCGTTATTTTTAAAGCATTTTCGCAGATTTCATTGATTTTAATATAATTTTATTGGTACCTACTTGCTTCAAATACTTTTTGCCAAATGCGACAAATGTTTTTCATTGAATTTCTGAGTTGCCTGTTCGATTTCTTTGCTTAGAAATTGTAATGTAGTTCAGAAATTGTATTTGAGAGCATGTAATCTAAGGTATCTGTGAAGCCTATCAGCACCATTTTCAATTCATCCGAATTCACGATATCTAAATACAGAGATATCCTGGTAAAGAACACTCCAAACCAAACGTATGCACGAAGCGAAGAACCCTCGATTACATCTTTAACATATCCCTTGGCTTGTGTTGTTCATTTGGACTGGTTTTGATAAAAAAAATTACGTAAATTTCTTTGCTTTAAGACATTGTTAAAGCATTTTAAGAGCATTTTATTGATCATTTGGGGTGACGTTTTTAGGTTATCAATATTCTCCTTAACTTATTGAGTATAACTAAATATATTTAAAACGCTTCTTTTGCAACAAAAAAAAACTACTAGTGCAAGCTGCTACTGCGAGACCTCTGCCGTTGAATAAGAGTACTTCTTATTTAAATTATTGATTTTTCTAATATAATTTTTGAACTTATGTTCACGAAAAATATTAAAAATTCAGAACTTGCTCCAATACATATATTCTTTGAGGAATATCTGGAATTCTTACATGGTAGGTAAGCGTAATTTCAAAACTATCCAAAATTTAGAAAAAGAGGTCCCATTACGACATTAGCGCATATTAACTCACATTCTAGGTATTATCTGTGCTCTCTCGGTTAAAAAGTTCTCCTCAGATTTTTCTTAGTTTTAATGATATATTCACAGCGAAGCAATTAGAATAGGATATATTTTGTTAAACATTTTCTAGCCCTTAATGACTATTAGTGTGTTGTACCTAAAACTTTAAAAATCTAAATAACTTAAAACTTAAATCTCTAAGTATAAGAGAATATATAAACACAAAAACGTGCGGTAAGACACTTTACCAGATTCTAAAGAACAGATTTTCGAAATGAGTTACCTGCGTGACAGTAAGTTGTTTTGGATCAATTATATTGACTTCGACATACGTAAAAATCAAAATGCTACACGCCTGTATCTTCACCAATATAGCTGACAAAGGACTTGGTATTTTTGAGCCACACACAATTCAAAGGCTTTCAGACTTCTACCGTAACTTTTTCAAGTTGTAGAAGAAACATATTCAGACGTTTACGAAAATTCACGCGCCATTAATTTCTTTGGTTAGCTTTACCCAGCCAGTAAACATTGAAATAATAATTTAGTGTAAAATTATTGCCTTGTCTGTAACTGTAGTCTTCTCCTCGGCAACAGATTTCTCGATTTCTCAGACGTGAATCCCAAAGGCTCATAATATAGGTAATCCTTGAAATCCTATTCATTTTTCCTCAGTAACCTTTTTAACAAAACTATTATTAGAAATACTCCTTATCTTACCGTGTGCATTCAAGCCCTTTTTTCTTCAATATACTCAGTAACGTTCGCATTTACCGATCTCCGTCACCACATCTACGTTGCTTTTCATTGAGCTTAATTGTAACATTCTCGACCATACCATCACATCTATAGTATCTTTTTGAATTCATGTCCAAAATTCAGAGTATCCATACGAAACTCATACATCTCTTTTACTGCACAGCACCAACATTTGGCTCTGAAAAGTTGCAATCACCATCCCTCAACCAGCGCAGATCTTACGGTATATCAGACGCACATGGTCAACATGGCACCCTTCCCCCCTCCAGCAGATGCGGAGGCGTTGGGTTGACGTCCTCGTTTACGAGGTCCCATCCCATGACCCCGCCCCCGCCCATGCCGCCGCCGCCCCCGCGGCTCGCGTTGCTTTACAGCGCCGTAAAGGCTCGCCGCCAATCTGCGCCGAGATTGACGCGCCGCCGCCATTTCGCGGCGACGTGTCGCGAAATGGCGGCGATGCCTGCCGTCCGTCTCGGAGGCGTTCTGAGAGAGTTGGGCTGATTCGGAGGTTCAGTCTTGTGACATGGTAGACTCATGTCGCGAGACTGTTTTTGTTTTATTGAAAGAATTACAAGTTTAGTGAAGAATTAAGCCAAAAGCTCGGAGATTGAACAATGGGTAAAGAAAATGAGAGAATTCTGTTATTGGATTACTATACATCCCGCTGGCATAAAATTAACTTAATTTGAAGGTACCTTTATTACCATTTGCATGTTATAGCTACAGATAAGAATCGGGGTAAAGGCACGCCGCGAAATGGCGGCGATGCCTGCCGTCTGCCTCGCAGGCGTTCTGAGACAGTTGGGCTGATTCGGGGGTTCAGTCTTGTGACATGGTAGGCTGATATCACCGGATTGTTTAGTGACAAATTAAGCCAAAAGCTCGGAAATGGGACAATGGGTGATGAAAATGAGGGAACTCCACTACTCGATTACTGTACTTCCCGCTGACATAAAATAACTACATTTTAAGTTATTTCTATTACCTTTTTGTATGTTTTACATATTGTGTATATTGTAGAATATTATGTTCGAGCTACAGATAATAGCAATAAATAAAATTAAAAGTAGCTGACCTGGTAGCCGAGATTTTTTAAGTGGAAGATGAACCTTAATATTATCATATAGCACGTCATTCGCAGTTTTAACTGTTTTTTGACGTAAAATAAATAAAAAAAACATCGTTTGAACGGTTGCGGATTTCCCTGGAACCTGAAGCATGAGTGTTAAAAGAACAGTAGAGTTAAACATATACTACCGAGCGCTCTTGCATTACTAGTTTCCAAACCATAAGATCTGACGGGATACATGGAAACAACACATCCCCGATTTATTCAAAATGACTGAAGTTTTATGATTAAGTGAATTAACGCAAACTCGATAATTTTATTTTATTGTGTTAATGTTGTTATTAGATATATCAATCAAAACATAAATACCTGGTATACATTATTTGCATATCAATAATATATAAATAGTTTTAAGTAAGTTATAAACAAATGAACAATTATAAGTACAAAAAAGAAGTCTGCCTGCGCCGATAGACGAACGTGTTAACCAAGCTCCGTGAAGTAACGGAAGTTAAGCAGCTCGAGACCCCGCGGGACACTGGGTGTGGCCGTCTGGACATTCTGGATACTGACATGTCTGTCATACTGACATGTCATTTTGAATCGGCGGGCACGCGGTAATGCAGAACGCTCTCTCTGAGGGCTGTCGTAAGCGGGCGGATCAACGGAGACGAGCTAGGATGCGAGTCTCTCGGCGCTCAGTGCCAGACAGGAGGGAGGGACTTAGTCGGCACGTCAACGGCAGTTGGGAGTCGCGGTTGGCAGCCGCAGTCAGGGAGTCTACTATCACATAGCCAGGCGGTTTAAGCCAGGAGTTCTACGGTGAGGTCAGCTTGGGCACGAGTGGCCATAGCCACGGAAGCAGAGTGGGCAGCGTCAACTGGACGAGTGCAGCGCCTTTAGGCATCAACGGAGATGGCCGAGGACGGCCAGTGGAACCTGCACCTAATGAGCGCGAAGTGGGCACGGGGTGTGGTAGGATTTTACTGGCAGTGGCGACACGGTGTGTCGCACCTCGACGCCCCGAGAACGTGTCAGGAACCGTGCTGGCAGCATGGGGTGCCGCAGAGCTGGAAGTCACGGGAGTCACACCTCTGGTATACTGTTAGAAATTACTTAAAATTTAATGTAGATTTATTGTACGACTGCACATGAATTTTAATGTACATTGTACATTAAAATAATATTAATGTACATGTACATTAAATTTAATGCTTAAGTTAAAATCAATGTAGATGTAATGTAAGACTGTTAACTTGTGTACATTAAAATTTAATTGTACACATACATTAAATTTAATGTACACGTACATTAACTTACTGTACATAAACGTTACAGGCTAAGTACATTAAGGTACTGTACATAAAAGTTAGACACGTACATTATGCTTCTGTACATGAAAATTACTTTTATTTACTTTTACATTAAAAGTAATGCAGAAATTTCTGACAGTGTAGTGCTGACGAGTGGGTCGCACAGCAGCCAGCTCTACGAAGCACAAACGCGGCGTAACGATGCGCGTGTGAGACGCCAATGGTGACAGCGAATGGAACGGCTCGGGACGGGCAGAAGTTGTAGCAATGTGTATTGTTGTTACATGCTTTGTATAAAGTTTCAGTTATGTTTTAATGAATCCACTCTGTCCCGTCCCACCTAGAACATAACACTATCGGCACTGATTCGCTGGCCGATAGGAATAAAGAGCAATAACTTACGAGTTGTCTTGACACGGAAGCGAAGGTGGCGTGTCGGCCCGCTAGCGAAGGTGACTAAGGCACGAGAACGGTGGCGAGCTCGGTTCGGCGGGTTGTGGGTTCGACTTCACGTAGGCTTGATTGTTTACCCCCATGCTAAACCATGGTGGGCTGTTCCGTTCACCATTCATCGCCCTTCTAATGATACTCTTTCGTTTGGGTGGTGTTAGAGACACACAAAAGCTACACTCGGACTACATCATTCCCCAGAACCTATCACCCCTCTGCTAGCAGTGTGGGTCAGTCAAACACCAGGTGGCGTTTGCGCTACGGGACACAGCGGAACGGTACCTGCACGTGACCCACAGTCACTCGACTAACTACATACCAGCTGATATGTGTGGGCTCACAGGCTACACCAGTATGGGTTAGTAAGGACATGCCGAAAATATGGGCCCGTGAGCAACTTCGGTGTTAGTCGATGAAACAAGACAAGTGTCATGGCGGATACCCTTGGTTGTTAGTTAGTCTCACCAGGCTGTAGGTCAACACAATTCAAATGGATGCAAACTAGAGCACGACCAGTTGAACTAATGGTTTCTCAAAACTTCGGGAGAGGAAGATGGGTGTCTGGTACTTAATTATTATTATTATCATTATTATTATTATTATTATTATTATTATTATTATCATTTCTATCAGGAACACGAATGACATGACCATGATGAAATTTGTATGTTTTGTTCTCTTCTTTCCCCGAACAAAATAAATTGCTGAACAAAAAAACGTTATATCATGTTTTCCCGAAATTAGGATGGTAACCGCAAAGCTTTCTTTGTTTTAGAAACAGGTGTGTGACAATAATTACCATATTTTCTATTCGATAAAATTATTTTTGAAGAATTCAGATTATGTGATTGGGATTGGGTTTATGTTTTGGAATTATTTCTTTGAATAAAACACCAACAATCACTGTAATAATACTTTATATTCAAGAGCAGGATTTACAGTCAGGAAAAGGTTTGTTAGTGGGAACGTGCAGATGTAACCATTCATCCATGTTAGTCATTCAGAACCGGGTGCCAGTGGGCTTCAGAATTATGTCGTTCACCTGAGGACAGAATGAGAATTATCAGGAGATGATGTGATATGCGCCACGAAGTTCAGTACTTGGCGCCTGTTGGCTTGATAATCAACTCCTGAATCTGTGAATAGAAACACAAAGTTCTGTACAAGAGAGTTTCTTTAAAATTCTTTCATGTTTATGATAATAAAAATGATTGACATATTTATTTTATGGTCTACTCATTTTTATCGTGTGTTCATAGGCCTGCAACGAAACACCTTATACTACACTTAACACCTCAGCCTTTTGAATTCATTATACTCTCGTGGGGATTTTTAATTCTTTATGATGCTAGTGAACCAACATGTAACATTATTTTTTATGAATTCGATTTATGAAATGCAAATACAGTGAATGCATGATTTAGTTCTTAAGTACGAAAAATAACATGAAACTCTGTAACACAAAATACACCCACTTGCACCTCAACCACTCGAACGTAAGTAATTCTATAAATTATTCACATCTGTCTTCAGAAAGACACTCATTTTATCTGACGCCATTTTGACAAATAATGATTTCGCGTCATTGTACTTTTAAGACGAATTATAAGATGTTTAAGTTCAGTAACGAATTTATTTGAGCAAAGAATTACTAAAGTTTAGTATGCACCGTGGTCGTGACTAGACATTTTTTTGTCTCTCAGACGTCTTCTAAATCTGAGGGTCTCTGGTCCATGGGATTGGAAGCCACCCTTGGAGCAAAAACCTCAAGTAAAACCCTAGGTATATAAATAACTTTTAAACACCTTTTATAAATTAATTGCACACTCAAATTGCCATTAAAACCTACAAAATAAAAATCGAAACTGCACATGTAATACAAAACAATTTTAATAATCATTAAACAAAAAGTATTAGAAATGAAAAGTGTATTATAACGTGCAAATGAGATTGGCGACTATTATTCATCTTTTAATTAGAGTAGTATTTGCGTCAGTGTGAAAGTACGTATTTAATGGGGCAAATATAATACAAATACATTATTTAAATGAGATGCATCTCTTTTAATTAATAACTAAATGCAATTATCACATACGTGTACATTTTTTTATATTAATTACATATTTAAGCATTCGTAAACAATACACTCGCAAAGCGTTTAATCCAATTAGTATTAACTTAATGAATGTATTAATGCAGAAACTCCATAGAACACAACTTTTTAGTAATTTTCTTCACACGCAAAATGAAATGAGGTAATCTGCAGAGATCCGTAAAGAATTTTAATATGACCGGACGTGATATAACTTTCATTTTTAAAGTTTTTTTTTAATTTGTGCTAACTGATTCAATGTCTGTAATTTTTATTCAAAGCAGAAGAATTTAAGAGTCCCATACCAATGGGGAAAAAGAAAAAGGTCGCAGTGTTTTTATTCAAAATATAAGAATTAAACAGTCCCATACCAATGGGAGAAAAGAAGAACAAAAGGACCTCAACCGAATTTTTTCCTTCTAACTCTGTTTAGGTAAGGGGCTACTACTTCATTTTTTCCAGTCTAGAAACTTTCTTAACCACAAGTGATGGATGTTGAACAAAAAATAATTGAAACCGTCGCCATATGTAATCGCTTTGTGAAACCTCCGGCCCTCTCTTTCAGCGAGGCTTGCCTATAAGCACGTTGAAATCATACTTTACTTTATTTCAATACAGAGAAAAGTTCCTTTCATAACAGGAAAGTGAATGTTGAACACGTTCTTCGAAAAAAGGTCGTGGCCATTTGTGATTCCGTAGATACTACCCCAAGTACACAAAATGCTCAAAATGTTCCCTTGGAATACATTAAATACTAAAAATATTTTCGAAAAAAGTGAATGTTAACATCGAAAAGGTGAATGTTAACATTTTTATTTTGGTTAGTAATTTTAATTTCATTATTGATAAATTGATGGATCAAACTTTGATATTGCTGTTTGTTTTCAAGCATGGAAGTCTTTGCACTGGTGGTTTATTCTTGGGCAGTAATGCATTATAACTATTTTTATTGAGAGCGAAGAAGAATCTGTCAAAATAATACATCCAACATTAAACTTGCTTAGAGAATTCTCATTTAAAAAAAATGAAGATAAGATCTTCACCAATGTTTTTATTAGTTTGATAAGTTTTTCAATGGATTAGCCTTCATTAGGTCTGCAAAAAGGAAATAAGTAATGCTGGTCTGTTTATGTATTGGATAAATACGTTGATAAGGTCTACACATCTACACATAAGGTCTAAATTATTCAATGCAAACACATTATCATAGAATCTAAAATCTGATTCCAACAACGTTCAAGTTAAATTACGTATTTATCTCAAGTTCGAAAAGCATGTGAGCAAACAGTTTGTGATCTCTTAACAACCAGGGCAATGTGCGGGACTTGCGTGTGGGCAGCGTGTCTGAGTAACTCCTCGGTTCTATTTTCCGAACAAGTTACGAGGCGAGTAACTACAGCGCTCAGCTTGTGGTCGTCACGCGTGCTCACTTCGGTCTCTCTTGCCCTCCCCCTCCCCTTCCCCTCCCACCCCCACCCCGCCTCATTACTCCGCTTCCCGATGCCCCGCCGCCGGCTATTTTAGCTCGCACGCGAGAATAACATGACGGAGTGTCGCTCTGTGTCGTCTCGTTGCAACTTCATGTTCTAGTGCTGGTCTATTCCGAGATAGTAATCCACGAAGAAGAATGAATGTGGACCGCCTTTTTTCAAGTAGCGCTCTGGAGCATGCACATTCTTGTTAATTTTTATGAAAACGCTTAGAGATTTTCTTATTGCTCTGTGCATTCGTTGCAGTAATTCTTGTGTGCTGTTTCGTTTTCTTTTAATGTTTTGTTTTCTGTTGAAATATGTGGTCGTGTGGCTAGTGTTGGTATGTAAACTCAAAATATTATTAGCGCGTTTTTGGAAAGAAGTGAGGATAATACTGTTGTGACAAAAACATACACTTCTCTGAGACCTTTTAATAAAATTCAACCAGAATTTTGTTTCGCTCATCCATTAGATTCGCTGTAATTGTAGAGCAAATATAAACTTGCAATTTCGACGTCAGGCAGCTGCTAAACCTTTTTTAGAAAAGAAAGAAAGACATTGTAATGTGATGTAATAAATTTACTCAAACAATTAAATAGTGTCAGCAATAACTTCTTCCGAAAGCTCCCAGCGACCCGGGCAGCAATTCGTCATTGACTGCTACATTAAGATTTTGGCCACCATATAGTAAACTGCAGACATTATAGCCCTGTCGGTATACGACGAAGCGACATCCGGACAGGGGGAGGGGCTTTTGAATGACAGCGGCTTACAACTTCAAGAAATATATTCAAATCCATTAATATTTGTTGTTGCGAGATTTTTCATTAAAATGTGTAAATTATAATGGGATTCATGAATAATTTAATTTTTCTGCGTGAGAAAAGAGACAAATGTTCAAAAAATAAAGCAAAGTGGATGACGAGTAGAGTCAAAATACACACATTATTTTAAATATGTCATTTAAAAAACATTTTGGTAGCGTTTGAGAATGGAAACATACCGTACATCTATTTCAGATCTAGAGCAAAACGTGATTCATAAGTGACTTTTTTAATATTATATTAATATATTTAATATTTAATAAATATGCGCAAATTCTACTTTTTTATACGTCACATATCGCTTTCACTGCTTCTTGAAGATTTAAAACGGAAAAATCAGATAAATCAAAATCAGAGTAACCTTTTTCTTCATGCATTCATTGCATTTCTCTGATAACAATGTAGTATTATAATTTGAAGGAAATTTCTTAAATGGTATTGCAAATCCATCACGATGGTTTTTCATACTATCATGTTAGCTTACAGCTTTGACGAGAGCAAAAAACATTTATTACGAGAAAAATGTACATCAGCAATATCTAATTTACGTCCATTTATTTCCCTCCATTGAAGCTTTAGAAGTTCGGTAGCTTTGGAATGTTTCTAAATAATCTAGATTTTATTTGATTATAAAATGAAAAATAAAACAAGAGTTGTACGAGAAAACATTTTCTCCAGATAAAAAATAATTTATCTGTTGCAAAATTGGTTTCTTTACTGAATATTCCACACATTTCTGACTGTTAAGTTCACTAGCTTTCAACTTATGTTCTCTCTTCTTCAAGAATTGATCATTTCGACTCTCACCCATTTCTCACCACAAATTCTCTTTCTCCTCTCTTTAATATTGTCGCTAGCGCTTGATAAGTCAAGAAATGAAAATTCACGGTTTGTTTTGACACTTAAACGTTTCTGGGAATTACTTGGTAAATAATACTCGCATTGGTATGTTTAATGAACTTTTTGTTTTATTCATTGCTTACCTGAACTCTCTCAGGTGTGCCTAAAACGTAGACGACGGCATCGGCGATGTCCTGGGGCTCCATGTAATCCTCGCCAAACATTTTGTCGGGAGTTTGTTCCTTCATGTTGCCATACGAGAAGATATCGCTCTTCACCAGTCCTGGACTGATACTCTGAAGCAAATGAACAAAAATAATGAAGGACTACAATAATGCTTTCTTGCAATAATATCAATAAAATAAATTGCATTGAAAAGAGACTAAGAATTTCTTAGACCTTCAGTGAAATCGCTTTCCTCATTGACAGATTTCTGTGAAATCTTTCCAACGATGGGAAAATAGTAGGCACTGATTGTTTCATAATAGTAATTATCTCAATGGACAACAGTTCGTAAATTGAAATGTATGAGAAAGCATAGCACTGGTATAATAAAAATCAGATTCGATTGATTGAATTTGGTATAATAATTGTGCCACTGTAAATTAATTCATCGATTGAACCTGATTACCCGCGAATGCATTTCGTGCTAGATACTAAAAAATTTCAGACATGAAAAGTTTTTCTTAGGCTTGAAAAAGTCATGATTTAATAAGAAAATAAAAATATGAGCTAAATATTAAGTAAAAAAAATTGCATATTGAATGGGCTACCTAGATTGAAGGCAGTATATCATTCCAAATTTTGAGTAACATTTTAAATTACATCTCCTTTTAATTCAGTAGTATGGAAATAAATATTATATTCTTTCGTAACAAATCAAAAAAAAGTCTTAGGAATTGTACATTGCTAAATTGCAATAGTTGACCTTATTTACTTACAATCGCACCAGATATAAATTGCAGACCGATATTCATATTTACCAAAGAATCAGCATACTTATTTCTTGATACTAATGAGTAAAACAAAATTTACATGAAATCGGTCCCCCTATCGCCGAGTATAACTTTTGAAAAACGACCATTAGGTGCTCACACACAAATATTACTTCAAATCATGAAATATTAAAGATTGCAATTCTAAATAAGACATACCGTTTTAGAGTCAAGAACAACAAATAAATAAACACTTAGTACATTAAAAAAAGTACTGATACGTTATTGCTTGATATTGCCTTCCATATGGATCTCAATAAACAAAGCAAAACTCATCTGGATAGAGAGGATTGTGGTTGTGAAGGAAATATGAAAACAATTGAATGATAATTCACGTTCTCTTTTGGAGAGAATTATGAGAGATAATTATGAAAGGGAATAATGGGAGGGAAATATGAAATGACAAACCGAGTAAAGTTTAACATTTAGTTAATTAGTAAATAAATTTGAATCATTAAAATTAGATAAAAAATTAAAACTTAATCTCGGGCAACAAAAAGGTTTTCCGGCTTTTGTCGCCGCTCGATCATTAGTACCCTTATAATGCACTTGGTGCGTTAATAACTAAAGATTTTCATTTCACTCCACTATTATTTTGCATTGTTTTCTTGACTGCCCGGGATGAGCCGCGTCTTTGTCGATGGAGATGACGTTTCGGCCATCTTGTTGAGGTCTTCTTTAGAGCTATTATGCGCGAACGGCCACAGACGTGGTCACTTATTGGCCCGTTTTCTTTCGCCTTTTCTTCCCTTTCTCAACCTTGCAGATGCATTTTTCAGATGCCTATCCCGTTCAGTTTTCTATCCTCTTCCCTTTTCGCCCTACCTCCATGCCCCATATTATTTGGTATCCCGGGATCGCTCCTATCGCTTTCCGCCAATCGCGGACCACCTGCTCTCCTCCTATTGGTCCGCGCTGCAGCCAATCGGCTCGCGCACCCGTGCTATATTATGCGATAAGCTAGCCTCTTGGCAGCAGATAGAAGAAAATAAGAACAATGAACAATTCCAAGAACTTATCACTTTATCAATATTTTTATTTCTAAAACAAATAGCCCAAAGAGGCCATGTATAGTTTTATTTAGGTCAAGATTAGTTTTAATTAGTATTTTTAAGCTATCGCCCTCCCGCAGCTCCAAAAACCTAATCGGTTGGAGCTTATTATATCCTTAATTAACGAATAAATTCCCGCCTTGCCAGGGCTACTGGCGAGGGGAAAATAGAAAAAAAATCTCGCCAGCAGTATAGCTCTGAAGAAGACCTCAACAAGATGGCGGAAATGTCAGCCCCATCGACCAAGAAGCGGCTATACTGCAGCAGTATAGCTCTTGTGTATGTGAGGGTTCCTTCGTCTATGTATATACGTGTATATGTTTGTATGTATGTATATTTGTGTAATATGTAAGTTTATTCATTTATATGTTAGTGTATATGCATTTTAATGTTTAGTATAGGAATGTAAATGCCATCTGCATATATAGGAAATGACAAAGTCAATTTGTTTGTTTATATTTATTTTTTATATATTAGTATTTTATTTGTAATTGTAATTTTGTATTCTGCCACCGGGCATCATTTGCCCAATTGTAGAATAAATTTCTATCTATCTATCTATAACGTCAAGCTCCATCGACCAAGATGCGGCTCATCCCTGACAGCCAAGAATACAATGACTCCGGGGCGGAAGCCTACGAAACAATTATTTTGCCTTGCTGAGAGGCGCGTCCTCACCGAGACGCGAATGCGCGTGCCGTCCGCCACCAGCTCCTTGCGAATGCCCTCCGCCAGGGCGGTGACCGCGTGCTTGCTGGCGCTGTACATCAGGAAGCCCGGTCGGTTGGACACCACATGCCCCGCCACGCTGGAACAAACGGTCACGCGTTAGGACAGGGCTTCTCCCATCTCTTAGACCGGCTGAGGGGTGTAACGTCGTGGGTAGGGATCTACTCCACAAGGAAACAGACACGAGTGGGTATATACAATTTATTTACATTAATTTATGTACACTGTTTACAGACCTCACTCTAAGGTGTTTGTCGGCTACCTGCCGCAGCCCCCTTCTCCTAACACGCGCCTTGCGGCCGCGCCTGCGATCAGCCAACTTGGCCGATTCGCAACTTGGCACCTGGTGTGCCTCGGCAGACAATCTGCCCCGAAGTATCGAGCATACTTCACAGTGTTCAAAACTCGAACACCCACACGTGCCTACAGCACTTCCGCGCCAGACTTGGCGGACAAGTTTTTGCGGTTTTTGGCGCGGGGAAACCAGAATCGCTACCCAACCCAGGGCTTCTGCGACAGCCCTTTTATATGCTCGAGTCACATGACTTCCGCGTCATCTTTCCCCCCACGCACTCGTCTTGAGGCGTCTGCTTTCGCCGTTGCAATTTGCACCCGGCACCTACAAGCCCTCTCCCCTTTTGAACTTTCCCTGAAGGGTTGGCCTTTGTTTGGAAGCCTATTTTTGGCTCCCTCATCCCCATACCTTGCAACTTGTCTCTCTGGAGCAGGGAGTCAAGTCTATGACGCTACAGGGGGCTCAGGGCATCAACTGCGGTCACTGTAGTGCGTCTGGCCGGGAGTTGCACTCCCGACGGTGGTAGGATTTTCGACACCAGCTACATAGCTAGGTCGGATTTAACCACAACTCTGAAGATAATTCTCGAGGCCACGTGCTCTCATTTTCTCTCGGTTTTCCTTTGTTTCGCCGATTAATACCAGGTGAATGGTGGAGCAGTGCCTTAACAAATGGGCTACGGACCGTGCGTGATCTTATCTTCCTATTCCTTGTCCTCTCCTCGTACTTAAACACACATTCATGCACTATACTACTGCACTCATGCAGCGAGACTCACCCGGAAATAGGATTGATAACTTTATTATCGGACATAACATTACTTACAACTTTATTATCGGACATAAATCCATTACATTCGTAATGGATTTATTGTCATTCATAGATGTAATCAAGATTCAACGAATTAATATAAAGTGATATTTTGCTTCTGTTTCAGGTACGTATTTTTTGGATGGCGTATGATACCGAACTCTATTCCAAGTAAGTGTGTGGCAAAAAGTAGTTTAGGGACTTCGAATGCGGTGAAACGTAATAACTACAAACACAAAAAAACATTTGTGTTTTATTTTAGTCTTTAAAAATGTATACTCCTGTAGCTTGTGAGATATCTTCTAGATACCTTCTAGATACTTCGCATACTTTCTTAAAACGTGTATTCTGTAAGTGATATGCTAATCTAATACAATAACCAGAGATCTTACAGTTTTTCTAGTAACAGAAACCTATCGTATTGAAAAATAGCTTTAATGAAATCAGTCTTTAGGATAATGAACCCATCGAAATTTAAGTTTTCCAAACACCATATATTATAATCACCATATAACCATAATTTCTTACAATCGCTTTGCACAACTTTTGGGAATTTAAATAGAAATATAACCGTGATTATTCCATTGATGGTTTTCTTTTTTTCTAACAGAAATTTTCGCTTACAAAATGCTTGTTAAAGCTGTGAAATAGCTTCAGCAAATTTTTGGGAGAGCCACAGAATGATGGATTGGACAGCCCACAAAGCGTGACCACAACTTGCTAGTTTGCTACAAGAGAAAATTCTGAAAGGCAATTATTTGATAACTATTAGTTTATCCCAGCGTGAAAATTGTTAAAAATTGAAGAAGTTGTCAATGTTACCTTGTTGTCAATGTTTCCTTAGGCGAACAGAAGATTGTTTTCTGTTGTAATTCGTACGTAATATTATTTCAGCTCACTTCAGCTTTTACGCGACCAAACAACACGCTCTTTCCACACAATATGCATAGCCCCCGCTACCAATAGGCAAATAATATAATTTTGTCAATACAGTGAAGATGTGAATTACTACGCCTTTTCACTGACGATGCAATCTTTTGTGCAAACGCTCGGCTGAAATCCATACAGTGAAAATGTAAATTACTACGCCTTTTCACTTACGATGCAATCTTTGTGCAAACGCTCGGCTGAAAAATTCTCCCACAATTGTGTCTAGTAGCGTCATATGAAGAGACGCTTAGTATTTCCTAGAAGGTCGACAATACGGGCGTGGTTGCGCGCTAATAACTCAGTTGGGGTCGCAATACCAACTCTACATAATTAAATTGATAGTTAGTAGCATATAACACTTTTTTACTCGATCCAGTCGAGTTGACGTGAACCTATTTCGGTCACTTTCATTTCAAATAATGCGATTCCATCGCTTCTTCATTTGCAAAGACGTTGGATTCTCGGAATGTTGATAACGTACCACTGACACCCCTGCGTCTCCAGTATTTGGCGCGATCTCGCGAGCGTCCATGAAAGCAGTTCAACCTTTCAAAACACAAAACTTCTGAAGAGTTTCATACGAAAGACGTCTTTGCCTCTCTCTGGAAGCCAACCCACCGTTTTTTGAGAAAAAATATTATGTCTAACGCGGGACGTTTAAAATGCATACCTTTTGCTCTTAATTAGCGGCAAGGAATTGTGAAAATGATAGATTTCAAAGTATGGCGCCAAATTTGAATTAGTTTTGGCCGCCTAGGAGCCAACAATGTTTGTAATTTGTCTTTAGTACATTAGTTTTGTTTCATATGAAATTATAAGAAATTTCAAATCTTGCTGCTATTTTGTTAGCACGTTTCTGTTCTGTAGACCTCGGTTGTCCAGGAACACCGTGCCTTAAATTTCCATCAAAGAAATAAAACTTTTCCTTCCATTGCATACTTATCTCTAGATCTTTACCTTTCGTAATGTCTTTTAGTACAGTATCGAGAGAAGGTACTTGGAGAATAAATTATACTTAAGCAAAGACAAATCATATTCAAGTTCATGCTTGCCTACTTCAGAGTTAGTAATAAAAGAATTTTCAGCCACACATGTGATAACACATTAATGAGACAACACTATAGTATGTTATCTTATACGTGTAACTGTTTCGCTCTTAATTACACTACATTGAACCTGAAATATTTATGCACGGAATAAAGATTAAACGAGTATTTTAAATCGCAAATGTAAAGATTTCGTAACAATTAATATTTTACCAGATCTTGAGTAAATAACAAATACCATGAAACATTACCCAACCTTGTAGGTATTATGGTTTTCTCGCCATTTTATTAAATTATGGGAAGTAGATGCATAGCTATTATTTAAACAGTACATCCATCGAGCTTCTCAGAACTCAGCTTATTATCAATTCTAAAACTGTGTTGCCTGAATTTATACATTTTATTGTGATGGATGTGTAGGGAATAGGAAAGGTTTAGAACAGCATTTGCCGCTCATTGTGCATACCTTAACCATTTTCGAACATTGTTAGCAATGAATTTTTTGTCCTCTAAATATCCTATCAGAGAAAACAAAATTTAGCATATTCATCATAATTATGTGGTTTCCGTTTATTAAGTTGCATGTTGCATGCCTCTGAAGACAGCAACTGTCCTTCATATAGTAAGGGCAACGTACACAATCTCGAGAGATTGATATATGGTCCACGGGAGATTGTTCAAGAGGCCACAGGAGAGGACAAACTCTGCAGGCACGGAAGCTTGAGTGGCTCTCAGAAGGAGGTCAAGGTTTCTTGAGGGTCTGCAAAGAGGGCACGACGGCGACAGCGAAGGCTCGCAAAGCTGGAGCGGTAAGCAGGAGCACACAGCACTAGGGTTGCCAACAATGTTCATGTAAAAGGGAGGACACTCGATAAGAAAAAAGAAAGGAAAAAACAGAAACGCATCAACACATTTTTTTGTCAATATTTAATTTAGACCAACATTAGTTGTATTTCTTTCTTCTCTTCATTTCGGTTCGTCCTGACGATTCAACTGAAAATATTCGTTCACAAATCCAGATGAAGATGGTCTGAGTGTCTCTTTCTTATTTTAGACTGTAGACAGAGGCTTTTAAGGCAGATGTTAGTTACGTGATAAAATAAATGAAAATAAATGTTAAAAATTTACTTAAAGGAGGACATTTAAAATATGAAGGAGAACTAGAAGAAAATTGTCGTCAATAAAGAATTGTTATCCCACATGAAGAACCGTTGGCATCCCTACACAGCACATTCTCCATTATCTGATATTCTGGTGGGCAGAGACACAAAATTTGAAGTTATTTACGGAGAGAGGTTTATCTAGGAATTCAGGCGCCCATGGCAAGCATACAAATTGCGCCACTGTCAGTTTATTTCAAATTAGTGTTGTTTTTTTGTTTTAGTAAGTATGCTCTACATAGCGTCTCTTGTGAGTGGTGCCACGGCACGTGATACATCTTCCATACCGTAGATAGGTTTCTGTCTACGGACAGATATTTTATTGATTTATTATTTTTAAAGCAAATTAAGGCGAAAATGAGAGTCACACGCCCTATATCCGAGGATTACATTTATCAAAAGAAGGGTGAAAGTCTCTTGTTCGTCATAGTACGATTTTCTGCTAAAATTCGAATACTGACGAAACATTAATTCTGTCATTACAGAAAGGAACCTGTGGCTTGCGAAGCTAATTGAGATAACAGATAGAGCATAGTTGGAACGTGGATAGGAAGAAAGTACATACATTTAACTGCAGACTATAACAAACTAAATAATTATATCATTAAATAACACTAATCAGAAATAAATTTCTTTCAGAAGTTCTTTCAAAATGTATTTCTTGACCCATGCTCACATTCTGCAGTGACTCATTTCAGTTACAGTGATTACTGTACAGCATGTTTACGATACTCACCTGTTGATGTGGATAATATGACCATCGTTGACTCCGCGTGCTTTCATGTCCGTCACGGCTTCTCGCGTGCACAGCGACAAGCCAAGCACGTTCACGTCCATCATGTGACGCCAGCCATCCAGATCACCATCTGGAAATTTTTCATTTCCCGTGCTACTTATTTTTTACTTGACACTAGTGGCATGTATAAAAAAAAAAGATCTTTGGATTCCTGAGTAAGCTTTGGATATTTCATCTTTAAATTGAGACAATAATAATAATAATAATAATAATAATAATAATAATAATAATAATAACATAATAAAATGATAATAATATAATAATAATACTATAATAATAACAATTATACTCGTTATCAGTGGTTGTTGGAAAATTGAACAATTACATTGATCTTGACGATTCTGCAGCAAGAGCAATTTGATCATTACTATTTAAATTACTTGAATAAATAATAACAATAAGTAAATAATTGCAATAAATGTATTTAAAAAATTTTCAAGAACAGGGAAGATAAACGTAAGTAATGAAAATAAAACTGTTTGAAATTGTAATGAAAGAAAATAAAATAATAAACAAATAATTTTAAAAAATCTAACATCTAATCTATAATTCGACAAAAAGCGAATTCTACTTCGAAATTTATCTTCTTTTACATGTGTATGTCTGCAACAGATTTCACAATACCGGACTTTTTACAATCTCATAGGCGTATTTAGGTTGTATAAAAACCAATTGTTCTGACGATTTTTGTCTGTCTCTCCGAGGTAATCTATGGAATGGTTATACCAATTTTGAAGCGCCATTCATTGACAGGAAGAGTATTTTGTTATAATTTTATTCCGATATTGATGGAATTTTGAAAACCTGTTCTACGAAACAAGATAAAAGTTACTTCATACACATCTCCTAAAAATTTCTGCTCATTTTCTATTGCTTACACAAAATTCAAAGAGCACTCTCTCTGTTTTTTTTGTTTTTTTTGTAAATATCTCGAAACCAGTGAGTAAATTCACCAAAGTGAATCAAGCATTTTTGAAAGACCGTAATAGATTCCTTTTTTTCCCAGGGCTTTTTCCAGCCAACTGCCGGTAACTCTTCACGTCCCGATGGGGCGCATATTCGACCGTACACTAGATCCAACACACACTTGCGGGCTCTCTTATCCGGGGTCAACACAGATAATGGCTCATCACAATGCCGACAACAAGTCGTAGTTCGCAACCCCCCCCATCAGTTCATTACTTTTAGAAGCTCTTTTAGGGCTTTTATCCAGCCGACTGCCGGTTACCCTTTACGTCCCGATGGGACGCATATTCGGCCATACACTAGACAAACACTTGCGGGCTCCTCTGATCTGGGGTCAGCAGAACGCCAAATCCTCCGCCACAACACATACTCAGCAGGGATGCCTCGTGGAGCCACTCGGCCACGTTGTCAACTCCGAACCTCTTCGCTTGAAGGGAGCGTTTCATAACCACGACATAGGTTCTATTTCCAGCAAAACATTTGGAATTTCGAAAATGGCAATAATTCAACATTTTTAGAATCTCTCCTATACCTCTCTCCCTAAATTTCGCCAAAAATTGTTTTTTATCTGTAAAATATTTTGCGGACAGCGAGACACATTAATTGTCATACAAATAGTTATACTATTTAAGGCAAATACCTAATGATATTCGAAAAAATAAAAACAAATGGTGAAGCTTGCCTTCTGGCAAAGTGTAACATTTTAGATTCAGTAATAAAAAGTTGTAGTCTGGATCTCTTTCTATGAATTTTACTTCTTTTCACTGACTAAAAAAAAATAAATTATTTACAGTAATAAAACTGCTTTTTGGTAATAGAAACACACAAATAGCTTGTGAGTCGTATATAGAAATTCAATAGAAGACATTTAATAAAACATAAAACAGTATTTTCATTACTAATTAATACATATTTCAGAAGGAAGATTATAAGAAAAATATGACACTTTATATTGTACGTTATCTACTTTAGATTGGGAATACTTTTGAAATTGCCTGACGTGTTTACGAGTTAAAAAAAATATAAAATAAAATATAACCTTCCTGGTTGTTTACCGCGATGTGCATGCTCTTTTCGACTGAAAATGTATGTTGTGTGCATCGCATGGGATATGACTACACAGTCGTGCTTTATGATGCGTAATTGTGGTTGGCAGCACAGCGAATGTTCAGTTAATTTATCACGTTTAAAATATGCGGTCTGGCGGGGTTTGTAAATAGTATCCGTATTTAATTAAGTAAATAATTAAATACCAGTATTTGCACGGTGTTTGGCTAAAAAAAGGAACGGTGCGTATAAACTTTGTGCTAACTGAGACGTTCATAGAATTCGAAACATAAACATTACTTTTCAAACTGATCTTTAGAGTTGATTTCCGCATATTAATATTAAATCCAGCGAACGCTGTTCGTGGATTTCACTCTAGAGATGAAAGCGTAAATTTGTCTAGAAATGTTCATTCCAATGGACATTCATGAATCTTTACGCAAAATCAAACATGTGACATTTCAACGTGATCACAAATTACACAGTGTTACCGTGTTATTGTGTAACCTGCTATACGTGCACAGAGAATACTTAATTGAAAATAAAAGTGTTATAGTTGCATAAATTCAGTTGCTAGTCAGAAGAACCCTAAAATGAAAGCGAAGAAATGAAAAAAAAGGCGAAGAGGAACGAAGAAGTCGAAGGAAAAAAGGGAGATCGAAGATGATGATGAAGAAGAAGAGAAAGAGGAGAGTGGACAAGAGAAGGAAGAGAAATTTGGTGATTATAATGAAGAAGAAGAAGAAGAGGAAGAAGAACATGAAGTAAAAAAGATAAAAGAGAAGTTCGACGAACATGAGATATTTTGAGAAAGAAGTTGAGGAAAAGAATGATGAGGACGAAGAGAAATATGAAGAAGAGAAGGTCGAAGAGGGTGACAAAGGAAGAAGAGGGAAAAGGAAAAAAAGGGGGGAAATGAAGAAGAAAAGGGGGAAAAGGAAGAAGAAAAGGGGGAAAAGGAAGAAGAAAAGGGGGAAAAGGAAGAAGAAAAGGGGGAAAGGAAGAAGAGGGGGCAAAGGAAGAAGATGGAGCAAAGGAAGAAGATGGAGCAAAGGAAGAAGATGGAGCAAAGGAAGAAGATGGAGCAAAGGAAGAAGATGGAGCAAAGGAAGAAGATGGAGCAAAGGATGAAGATGGAGGAAAGGAAGAAGATGGAGCAAAGGTAGAAGATGGAGCAAAGGAAGAAGATGGAGCAAAGGAAGAAGATGGAGCAAAGGAAGAAGATGAAGCAAAGGAAGAAGATGGAGCAAAGGAAGAAGATGGAGCAAAGGAAGAAGATGGAGCAAAGGAAGAAGATGGAGCAAAGGAAGAAGATGGAGCAAACGAAGGAGAGGGAGCAAACGAAGGAGAGGGTGACAAACGAAGAAGAGGGTGACAAACGAAGAAGAGGGTGACAAACGAAGAAGAGGGTGACAAACGAAGAAGAGGGTGACAAACGAAGAAGAGGGTGACAAACGAAGAAGAGGGTGACAAACGAAGAAGAG
>BLKR01005748.1:0-73174 GCA_011170035.1 Teleogryllus occipitalis | reverse complement strand
GACCCAGCAATGTAGCAGACACTGTCAGCACTGTCCTGGGGTGGTTCGTAGCCTTCGGTACACGCAGTCCGCCCCCCGTGCGCCACTTGCCCAAGCCACCTGGGCAGCACAGTGCTCCAACATTCCATTCTCATTTGACTGCGCAATGTTGCAGACGCCTCAAGTACTGATCTGGTTCCCGGTCATAGGCGGCGCCTTCATGCAGTGCGCTCCCCCTCAAAGTGCCGTCCCACGGTGCCTGGCCAAGACAATGCCCCAACATTCCATTCTCAATGGGCCAAGCAATGTAGCAGGCGCCTCAAGCATTTACCTGGTCTGATGCGTAGGCGGTGGCAGACGCAGTTCGCTCCCCGTGCGCCACTTGCCCAATTCGTCTGTCCAGCACAGTGCTCCAACATTCCATTCTCAATGGACCCAGCAATGTTGCAGACACTGTAAGCACTGTGCTGGCCAGTACACTTCTCCAGCATTCCATTCTCAATGGGCCAAGCAATGTAGCAGGCGCCTCAAGCATTTACCTGGTCTGATGCGTAGGCGGTGGCAGACGCAGTTCGCTCCCCGTGCGCCACTTGCCCAATTCGTCTGTCCAGCACAGTGCTCCAACATTCCATTCTCATTGGACCGCGCATTTTAGCAGACGCCTAAAGCACTCTCTTGGACTGATTCGTTAGCGGCGGCTGACGCAGTGCGTCCCTCGAGCGTTAGTTGCCCGTGCCGCCTGGTGAGCATAGTGCTTCAACATCATTCTCAATGGACGCTTCAAACATCCTGTTTTGATTCGTAGCGCACGAGAGCAACGTACCAACTTTTTCCCAAAAATGTTGCCTCTGGATCTGTGTAGTATGTTGTTTTACGTGAAATTTATCATAAGGAACCTCTAAGGTAAAACATAGAAATGCTGTAAACAGAAGCTGCTATAAAATTTACATTAAATTTATGAGATGTGGATTGGTTCAGGAATTCACCTCTTCAGAGCTAGAAACAATTGCCTTGAGTTCACGTTTCAGCGGCATTGATCCCGTAATATTAGCAACTTACAAACCCGCGAACAAAAATTATCCACTTCTATCATATAATAATATCTTCTCCAATTATCCTCACATTGTTTTGTTGGGAGACATGTAAAATTGCTTAAGTCATATACTCGTCTAGAACGTCATGCCCTCCTCCAGTGAACCAATTTACTACCCAATAGACACCAACCAGACCACCAAATAATATTCCACCATACGCCCTTATTTACAATCCACAAAATGTCCACCCCAAAATGAGTTTTTGAGCATTCCTTTCATATCCTCGACCATATAATAACTCACATAATCAATATTATGAACTCCCCAACCAACCCATACCAACTATTACTCAGAACATAAAAGTTATTACTTCTTATTTTAGCTCCGTCAACCACATGGGGTTTCATACATACATACCATGCATTTATACCTACCCCAAATCCACAAACCCTAAGTCCCTCTCTGCTCAACTCACCTACTCGTTTCTTGGCCAAAAAAACTGAAACCTCTCACCGACCATATGTCGTCCTCCGTCCTCAACTCCAAACACTTCATCGTACTCATCCGCTCCACTACTATAGGGTCTGACGATATTCTGATCAGCTTTGACGTCACCTCCCTCTTTACCATGGTTCCCGTCAGTGACGTCATCAAGATCGTGGAAGACAACCTCTTATTGCATCATCTTCCGATGGAGTGGACCAAACTCATCGACATCTGTCTAACGACAAGTGTTTTCCAATACAGACGAGGATATTACGCTCGGACAGAAGGCACCGCTATGGGCCACCGTTCTCCCCTGTTGTAGCGAATCTGTTCATGGGAGCCTTTGAAGAGAAGGCCTTAAAAAACGCGCCCTTAAAACCGTTGCCAGGCTGTGCTTCGTCGATGACACATTCATCTGGCCCCATGGCGCCAATTTCCTTGGGACCTTCCTCGCGCACCTCATCAACATCCACCTGCGCATCAAGTTCATTATGGCAATAGAACAGAACCTCCGTTTCTTGTATGTCCTTGTATCAGGCGCCGTGATGGAACACTCGGCCGTTGTGCCTACCGAAAACCTACCCACACCAACCCGCTACCTACATGCCGACTCACACCACCACCCTGCCACGAAAGGGGTGCCCTTTCCACCCTCACCCACGGGACCTCCCTGATAGGTGACCACAATTACCTAGAGTCAGAAAAGGCACTACTCAGAGAGACCTTCCTGTCTAATGCTTACAGCGGTTCCGCCGTGCATCATGCTCTATGGAGGCTCGACTCTTCTACATCGAGGGAACGGAACGAGCCTTCCAGTCCGCCCCGTAAGACAGCTCGTTTACCTTCCATCAAAGGGGTCACGGACAAAATTGGTAGACTGCTGCGCAGAGCCGATGTCCGCCCCGTGTTCCACGCGCGCAACAAAATCGGGGGGAGCCTGAACCAGGTGAAGCACCGTCCGGACACTTTTCAAGATGCCGGCGCGTATGAAGTTGTGGGCTTGTTTACATCGGCCAAATCGGATGCACGGTAGAAGAGCGGATGCGGGAGCATATGCCACATGACCGGCTACAAAATATCCACAAGTCGGCCTTAGCCTAACATCCCGCCGAAACAGGTCACCTCGTCAATTACCACGAGACCCGCACAATATCTACAGAAGACCGGTGTCGGTCTCGTTTGATCAAAGAGGCTTTGGAAATCTCCAGGAGGCCCGCAAACCTCAACAGAGAGGATCCGGCTCCGCCTCAGAAACACCAGGAGACGAGCCGTCGCCCTCCGCCAATACGGTCGCGCTCCGCGGAGGCACCCCCGCGGACGGCCAATGACGTGGCCGCTTATTGGCCCCTTTCCTTTCGGCTTTTCCTCCCGTCTCCGACCACGCAGATGCATTTTATAGATGTCTATGTTGTTCAGTTTTCTATTGTCTTCCCTTTCTGTCATACCCCCCCTTCATTATCTGATCTCCCGGGATTGCACCTATCCCTCCCCCAACTATATAATGCGACTCTCTGGCATCTCCGCAGCAGTATAGCTCTAAAGAAGGCCACAACAAGATGGCCGAAACAGCTCCATCGACTGAGACGCGGCTCATTCCGGACAGCCAAGAATACTTTTTCAACATTTTCTCAAAAAAGACTCCAAATTTTTTCTTTATATTTCTTGCAAGAATAGACCAAAATACACTTATAAGGAAAGCATAGCACCGATTTAATAACTGCATTTTTGAAAAGTGCAAAACATTGAATTTTTTTCGACGTCTTCCTACAACTATAAAATTGAAGATAGAGATTTTTCCTTCAAGTAAAATATTTTTCCATAATTAGCCATGAGGTCATGTACATTTTTTGGAAAATTTTAGTAGATTTCGCGGATAACTACGTGCAATAAGTGCAATATTAAAAAATAACAAAAAGGTTTTCTCAAAAACGGCTCTAATTCTTTTGTTTAAACTTTTGGTATGGATAGAGGTAAATGTACTCTGAGATGACAGAAACGCCATTTTCTCTATTCTTTTGTTTAAAAAAAAAGACAAAAACGTAATTGTTTTACTTGTCTCTCACGTGGTTTATATTCACATTAGCAGCGATTTGTTAACATCCTTTCAATTAAGAGTACACGTGCATAAAATGATGTCTGATAAAGTTTCTCGAAAACTCAAAAGTTTTCCGTGAAAACGAGCTCAAAATTCCGCATTTTCAGAAACGCTCAAACGCTATTTTCTCAAAAACGGCTCCAATTTTTTTTCATAGAGATCGTGCTAATTGCACTGTTTAATATGGCATAAAATTCATTTTTCAGTATTCATTTGTTTTTAAAAACTATACAAATGTAATTTTTTGAAATATCACTCACTCCGTTAGTAAGCACTTTTCCAGCGTTTCGGAAACATTTTTGCATTAGTAAATTCAAGTGATCTAAATGACTTCAAATGAAGTTTTTCTAAAACTAAAAAGTTCTGTGAAAAAGAGCCTCTATTTTCGCATTCACAGTGACGCTTAAACGGCATTTTCAGTGTAAATTGTCATGTAGGACGTGGTTTTACTCTTCTATATTATTATTTAAGTAGTATATCGGTTCTATGTTCAAGAAACCGAAAAATTGATAAACTTTCAAAAAAATGTACGGCGATAGATGGCAGCTGGCAAGAGTTTTCGGCAAGTCCGAACAGCTAGCCAAGACGAAAGAAAATAAAAAAGGAATACGAAACACTCTGTGCCATTCTGTAGCACTACTTGTTTACTTACTTTGTTTTGTTGCCAAATTAATCGTAGTCATACACTTATAAACTCAGCTACAAAATATTATTGCGGGCGCAAACAATTAATTTTAGAAGTTGACATAAAATAGTTTCAAAGCGGACGATGCATTAAACCCGTGGATGTTTCATCGCGGCCGTCGCCTCCGCGCGTGAGTCAGGCCGGCCCTACCGCCGCCAGCGCCGCGCCGGCCGCAAGGTGAAAACGGCCCTGGGCCAATGTCACGCCCCTGGTTTTTGCCCGCGGCGGCGGCGGCGGTTGCCTCATCACTCCCCGGCCGCCCGGCCCTAGCGATTCCCACAGCACTTGCGCTTGGTCCGCAAACATCCTTACTGATTTGCAGCCGTTCTCTACACTTCTGCACCACCCGGAGGATGTAAATCATAGTCGCTCGTCCTCCCGACGCACTCTGTGAGACAGGTGCCTTTCAAACACACAAGTCGCGCGACTCTAATGGCGCAGTGAAGCGCAGACACGTATCAAGGAACCTTATTGTTTTCTGGCTTCATTCTAATATATTCATGTTTTATCCTTTTGAAAAGTAAAAATAGGTGAATTGATTGATTTTTTCGTGTGTCCGAGCGCGACAACAGCTTTCGTCATTAGTCCCGTAAGTGTAGTGCAGTGCATTTTGTTAAGGGAGATGGTGGTGATCTTCCCTCGCTGGATGGCGAGGTCCGGCACCGACCTACCGTCGACTAGCGGGGTTTCCCCCTAACCAGGACTCTCCTACCAGCGGAGCACCGCCCCAGCCGCGATAAGCTCTAAGTTCCCGACCGGACTCCCGGCATGTAAGGTAGTCTAGTGCTTGTTGGTGTGTGTGTGTGTGTGTAAGGGGTGAGGACAGGACAAGGAAGAGGAAGGAAAGATCACGCGCGGCCCGTGGCCCGTTTGTTAGGGTACTGCTCCGGCATTCGCCTGGTGTTGATCGGAGAAACCACGGAAAACTGCCGATCAGAGCAGCCGGCCGTTAGAATTCTCCTCCAGACAGTGACTGAATTCGACCTAACTGAAAAGCTAGTGTCGAAAATCCTGCCGACGTCAGGACTCGAACCTATCTACCGGTCAGAGGCGCTGCAGTGACACCAGTTGATGCACTGAGCTACGACACCGGTAAAAGTTGGTGGGCATTACTTCCTATTTGCCATTAAAATTTGAAAAATTTCCATAAAAAGACAATATACTTATTTCTCTGACTGCCCGGACTCGAACAAATTTCCATGCAACATGGAGATCACTCACAGGGTCTTTCACTTCACCCAGAAATTAATCTGGATAACTCATCTCATCAGCCTCAGTTCAATGTCATTTGTTCTACTGTGAACCCTGTTCTGAATCCACGACACCTCATTAATAAGGTCGATTGCTGACCTCGCACATCATACTTATAGGCTAAATAATTACGGTTTTTCATTAAATCTAAATCTCTCCCCGCGCACACGCAGAGTTATAAACCCAGCTTTCCTTGTGTACCAATGACCTGAGATTATTTACGCATTAAATGTTCATATTTTTAATAGCGTATCAATATTTTCAATGCGAGTTGCAAAATTCGTGTGGACAAACAAGTACATTTATTTGAAATATTTGTATGAATTAATTTTTTACGTCCATTACTTCAGCTAGTAAGGATTCCTTCGATGTAAAAAATAATTAAAAATATCAGAATGTGAATTAGAGAACGGGAATTTAAAAACAATTCACAAAGCGTTAGATTAAACTATACAAAATTTGTAATCAGCAAATGTTTCACAACGCTCACAAAAATCAACATTGCTTTACAAATACATAATGCACAGAATTTATCCTGAAGCAATGAGAGTTGGGTATATACAGAAAGCTGTCACGAAAGCGATAGTTTAATGTTTTACAATCCGAGAAATCACGTAACATTCAGAAGGATCTCTTAACATTCCGTCCACTTCAGAGGGTCGAGAAACTTTCTAGATCTACACGATCTCAATAATCACGAATGGACACGCTTGACTAGCCACAAGGAAGCGCCATTTAGTCATTTTGCTTGAGAGTTGTCTATACTTGTTTGCCAGCCAACATGCTCGCCATGCAAATTTTCCACAAATACGCAATTTTCTCTCCCTGAGAGAATTTTAGCGAAATTATATTCTAAAATTCAAATCAAACTGCACAACTATTTTGCAAATAAATTTGCACATTATGTTTAGGAAAATAACATTTCGAGTATACCCATATCACAAATCACATATCATACATCGTGTATACCCATATCACATATCATACCCATATCACAAATTATTCTAATTTTCTCTTCACCTCGCACAGATATTGCTCTTCTCATTATGGTGTTCATTGTACTGATCACAGATTCCACAGATTTTATTTAAAAAATGTCCAAATGATAGATCTCTCCAAATGACGGGTTTGAAAATCCTCACAAAAGATGTATTTCACAAACATTTTTCACCAAATTTTCTGGATAGTAAATTACTCAGGTTGTTAATTGTTCCGAAATTCGTCGAGCTTAATATAAACAGGAGACATTTGGAAAATTCACACAATTATCTAAGAATGATAATCCTCTCTGCAATATATCACTACGCTACCAGAGTCGTTTCTTAAGAAGTTATTTTGACACATGGGTTTTAAAAAGATTTAAAGATAACCATTCAATTTTTTAAAAGAATAACATACATTTAATTGTTCGTGTCATGGTTATAGAATAGATTTCGACATTATGGCGATAACAATGAAGTAACACAATCCAAATGCCAGCATGCGCGATCGTACTTCTCTCTGGCGATATTTGACGCCTTTCACCATCCCTCGGAGGGAAAAATTTATCGTTGCTGCACTAGTGATATTTTAGCATTAGCCTTTGAGTAACCTGCAGAACATGACACGACTCTTTTTCTGCGGGAGTAAACGACAATTCACTGCCTTCATCAAGCTCTTAATTTATTGAATCGTGACCCGAGCGAAGATGGCACGAGAAGAGCACACGCAGGCCTTGGATGGAGGCGGGCGAGCGGTCGGCTCGGCGCGCCGGACCGGACCGGATCGGATGGACGCGACCGGTGGCAGCCGCGGCACGGAGCGCCCAAGGTCGCCATCTTCTCAGATCCCTTGACACGTCGCATTCTGCTCACTTCCAAATTCTGGCTCACGCTAAGAGCACGCGCATACACACAAGAGCAGTGGCGGATCGTGACATTTTTTCCTGGTGGGGCCAGGTGCAAATGCACGAATATCATCTCAGAATCAATAACTAATTTAATTAAAGAATTGTCATTTAATCATTGATATAATTCATATTAATTATTAATTAATTAAACCTTTAAATGTGCAAACTTTCCTCAAAATCAGAAGAAGGATTTTGTATTAAGACTTTTAATCAAGTAGTGTTACGTCAACAGAAACAAAAGATTTTTGTGAAAATGATGCTAATGCCATAGCTTATCTTTCGGATATCTTTCTTCTTTCCATCAATTTGTGTAAATGAAAAGTCACTCGGTTGATCTGCTCCTAACCGTTTAATATCAATTTTTTCTTCAAGTCTCAGTGAAGAAAACGGGGAAAAGGCGTAGTGAATCCACCGTGTTCATCTTCCAGCGCGCAGAACTTCCACGTGCACTTTGGAAACGGCGCGGCCAGACTGCCGTTCTCTGAGAAGGGCCTGCTGGTGCGGGTCCCTAGAACTGCTAAAATTAGCAAGCAGTGGTCGCGCCCAGTACGAAAGGGCGCTGACCTTGTAAAGGGAGTGGAGATATAGCTTTGGGACCCACACAGGTCGGGCCCCATGAGCACTACTAGCGCTATCTTTGAGCGTGGCAAGTAACTATAACCCCCCAATTCTTGTTATTGGGACTTGGAATGAGTTCTAGGGACGAATTGTCGATCTTCGCGAATAAACAATTCCAATAAAGTACTGCAATTGTCACCCAAAAAGATTACTGTAAAGATAAAAAACACTTTTGTGTATTTATTAAACATTGGTGGGGCCGGGCCCCTGTGGCCCTTAGGACGAGCCGCCCTGCACAAGAGGCTGCAAATATGTCACTCTCATCAGTTTCCTATGGCAAAAACTCGCATGAATCGAAAAAGGCTTCTCAAAGTGGTTAATGTAAAATAGTATTAAACGTCATCAGGCCGATAGACACCAAATGACAGATGCGGTTGAAGTTTGTTAACCGAGGCGATAGCCGAGATTTATAACCAACCAAGTCTGTTGTTTGTGTTATCGGCCGTGTGTCGTTCAATACTTTTCGTAATACCATTTTCTTATAAGAAAAATAATATAAATAAAAAATGTTCTTGCCTTTGCTTACATAGGAATGCAACGACCCCTTCTATATCGATTCAGACGCGAGTCCAAGACCAACTATAAAATTTGGTCTTGGGCTAGACATTTCGATTTAATTTTTTACTACGCAGTGGCTTTGACACCATTAAAAAGATAAATTTTCCACAAAATTTAAGATGGATATTCCAGAAGATCTTGTGGAGACAGCGAATAGAGCTAATTTCGATATGTTACCAACAAAAACGAAATTACGGTATGAGAAGGAATACGAGGATTTCAAATATTGGCGTCAACGTAAAAATGTAAATGAGATGAATGAAACAGTAATGCTGGCGTATGCTAAAGAAAAATCTGTGAGATATTCTCTCACGTGATTCCTTAACGTCCGGCGGCCGTTAATTCCATAATGGCCGGCGGCCATTAAGATTACCTTTGCATTCCTCTTTTGGGTTTCGTTACGCAGATGTGTTTACAGCACAGTATTACGAAACAGTCATATTGATACGTCACATTGATGTATTGCTGCTTGAAGTAAATTTTGCATCTCCTTAAATACTAATTGTGGTGGGTAATCGTTTTTACATTCATAGAAATTCAGATTTGCAAATAACGTCTTCCAGAGCTTAAGAGATACCTTATCGAATGTCAACCCGAGACAAATAATCAACACGGCAGCTACTGCATTTCATCTTCCACTCTCTGTAAGGAAAACGGGAGCACTGGGACCTATTAAGGAAAAATGAAAATTAATATATAACATGTTTTTTCTAACGCGTTATTAATTGTAGGTCGGTTATAAAAGAATTTCATGATGACATAACAAAGAAAGTAAATGTAAATATGCTTATTAGAATGATTAATTCTCTTTTGCACTATCATTGCATAAACTCATCTTTTTTGTCAATCAGCGCAGAGATGTGCGAAATTGTTATACCTTTTACACGAAATCGAACTCCTTCATTCGAACTAAGACTGAAGCATGTTAAAGTGAAGTGATTCTGCATAATATCATCGTCATCGCAAATTAAAATGGAATATGTGTCATTCGTCGATGATTCAGCTCTTCGAATTCTAGGCCTTGTTTTTACAAAAAAATGTCCCTTACCATTTTTGCATTTTTCCATCTCTTCAGAACTTGCAGATCTTTTTGTTAATCTTATTGCTACTTTTCTTCTTCGGTTTAGGTCCGCTTGTCTGATTTGTCTTTTTCCTTTGTGTTTCATTTTGTTTTTTGTTTTTTAAGAGTCGCAGTAAAACTTTCTGAGTGCTGCTTTTTTTCGGACATTCGTCTTGTTTCCCGGTAATAGGACTAATCAATCTCAGAAGCTGTTTAAAGGTTTAGTCACTGTCGGATTTAGAGGTTACGTGAGTAGGTCTACAAGTGCTTGTATACGGAATTGGAAATCAATTTCTTGTGTTTGATGAAAATATGGTAGGGCCCTTGCGGGGCTTTGTTTCGGCCACAGGTGATAAAGTGATCCATTAGCCACTTTTTATTGTTCATAAAAAGTTCACTTACTTAACCGTGGGCTTTCACTCCACTGCTTAGGGTTTCATCTTCACGTAGTTGTACCTCAGCCGGATTTTGAAGGTGGTTTATGGAATATCATTGATTTAACGGACTCCTGGATAGATTTGCTCTCGTCGGTAGACTTGAAAGTTGTTTGTAAATCCTCTATGGTTCATTTTCCCCTCTTCGTGTTTGTGTATGTTTTCGTGACATTCTATAAACATAACACCAAATGTTTTCGAATTCTATTTAGTTTTTTTTGGCTTTACACTTTAATCAGAAAACGACTAAATGGAATTTTTTTTTGGGGGGGGAAATCGCAGTCTCCATTTAAATGGTCCTCATTATCCAAAAATTAGCATTTTCATTCAATATTTTTTTTATAAAATAGAAAGAAATGTTTATTCTAATTTTACCTACACCCAGTTCAACGATGTGACTCATGCTATTTGTTGTATTATTTCGCCTATTCCTGTACTGAGCGTCTCGATTTAATTCTCATTCCCTGTTAAGACGCAGCTGACTTCATGTGACGAGAGAGAAAGAAACAAGCTTCACTAATAAATGTGTGCAGTTTCAGATAACAATTTTTGCTGCTCCAGGATGAAATTTTCCACACATTCGACGGAAATATTTTTGCTTCTAGAGGCTACAAACGCACTAAAATCAGTTTAGAAATCATAAAGAGAACAGCAGAAATTACAGGGTACCAATCGAAAACAAAACACTTGCTATCCTCGGCGAACGAGGAACCCAAAGTCACAGCTCGAATGGAGGAAGAACAAAACTTTCCAAGGAAAAATCACGTCAACCTCATTTTCTACCGGGCGTAATTCAAGTTCTTTTAGAAGGCTCCTTACAAAGGAAATCATCGTGTTTCTAACTGCGGTATGTTCATCTCTTGCTTCACTGACACGCAAGTAATTTCAAACTATAATCCTTAAAGATATATTTACGTTTGAATTTGAGGCTTTTTCTCGCCTTACCTGATGAATCGTCAAATGCAAATTGAAGCTGACAAAAATATGTATCATTTATTTAAATACAATGTTGGTGCACTGTTATGAACTTTTCCTTTCACACTTCTATTCGATATTTCAGTGATGTTATTAATAATTAGTGTATTCAATCGTTATTCTTATTATTCTCTTCAAAACACCGTGGCATGCGTGTTTAACTTGCGTAACCATGACAATAAACAACAATATCGAAAAAATATTCCCATGTAAATGTCACTTCGCCAGTGTTGCAGTAACCGTGGTTGTGACCTACCGAGATCGTCACTGTGTCCTTGGTTTGCACTGTGTTCCGCGGATTTAGGACAAGCGTGGCTTAGAGAGGTTCCTTGGCGGCGGCGGCGGCGGCGCGGCGCAGCGGCGGGGTTCGCACCCGGAGGGGCTGCGTGGAGCAACACCCGCAGCAGCCGAGCACGCCCCAGGGGCTTCTTGGATTGGGAGCCGAGTGTGAACCGAGTGTGAACCGAGTGTGAACCGAGTGTAAGCCGAGTGTGAGCCGAGAGTGATCCGAGTGTGAACCGAGAGTGAACCGAGTGCGAACCGAGTGTGATCCAAGTGTGAACCGAGTGTGAACCGAGTGTGAACCGATTGTGTACCGATTATGTACCGAGTGTATACCGAGTGTGAACCGAGTGTGTACCGAGTGTGAACCAAGTGTGAACCGAGTTGGGGCTTCTTGGAGTGCGAACCGAGCAGGACTGGGGATCTCGAGGCACAAGCGGCTGAAACCTTCCTCGTTACGTGAGGAGATCGCTTTCCGCGCCCGTTCGCCAAACCTCCGCACTTGTTACAAGAGCAAGAAGCCTCTGCGAGCGGTTCAAATCGGGTGGCTTTCCTAGTTCGGCTTGGGAGCGGTGTTTTTTGTGGTGAGACGTCGGATAAAAGGGCAGCTAGGCAGCAAGTAATCAACGGAAGAAAATGTCACAAAAACGGAGCTGACATAACGCTCTTGACAAAAAGAGCACGTATAACAGTATAATTGTACAATATTTTTGAAAAATAATTTAATGAAATTATTATGCAATAATTTTCAAGCACTAATGTATGAAAATCACAACTTTCATTTCTTGTTTACTGAATGGAAAGTTGCTCATTTCAGGATGCCTACCGAAAACAAAACACTGGGTTTCGCAAAGTAAACAAAACATTAGGGCGACCGGAATCAACAACGATAACGAACACTTGAGACTTCATCGTATCTCTCTAAAGGAGACACCGTTTATCGCACTAGTGGTTTTTAAGCATTATTTATTTAACCTTCAATGGAAGAGTAACTTAACTCTGTACAAACTAATATGGCTAGCTTTACGACGAAAACTCAAGTTCGATCGCACAAGGCTGCTTGAAATCACCTGCAGAGTTGCGCAATTGAAACTGCCCACGTGGGAAGTGCTGTCTTTTTTAAAATTCAGATTTAAATTATTTTTTTATTATTAAAATTAATTAAAATTCTGAATTAAATTGTTTTGTTTTCTAAGAGAGCACATGATGTTTATTCCAAGCGAGACACTCCGAAACAACATGCAAATTGCTCACAGAGCACTCTCAGCTGAGAATGAGCGGTTCCGGCATTTAAGGAGAGGCTCGCTCTCAGAATCTGCGAAAGCAAGAATGATCTAAGCAAGACAGCGAGGATGATCCACAGTAAAATGCGTTTTGTTCGTCTCTGCTCATTGACATAACTGTTCCAATTCCCCCAGATTTTGAACGTAGGTTTTACGTTTAGACGGTGTTATTAGGCAATGGAATGGACATTTAGAGAGTAAGTAGGGTTATGATTCGCGATTAGTATTGATTGATAATTGGATGAATGTGATAGCAGAAAGACATAGGAAAAAGGACTCGAACATTCGATAATTTAACAATCAAAAAGTCCATTTTTCATTTTCATTATTAAATGTATATAAATAACGAATAAGATAATATACTATACAAAAAATTTTATGAATAAATACAAAAAATGAGAAATTGAACGGGAGTAGAGTATTCGTACACCCTGCTTCGACATTCCTTTTATTGTTTTGGTATGAAATATTTAATTAGACTTGAATATTGACTTGATGTGTTTCCAATCTTTATAGCACGGAAGAAACCATTTTAGAGATGGCTTTTGGCCTATCTTTCTCCCTTTTCTCAAAATGGCAATCTTTATACATTTCTTTGAAGTTGTTTTTCTTTTAAATAGTTTAATGATGAAGTATCTCCATGTGTGCTCAAATTGATAAGTATCCAAGGTCTGGAAGGACATGTTAAAATATATTTTTAAATATTTTATAATATCTATAGAATTAAGATCTCTTCATTAGATCATATCTTACCTGTAAACTTAACTCTCTGTAACTCTCCCCCACTTCTTCGGCATTAGATGCTAGATTCGTCACAAGAATATTGACACTATTTATATCAATAATTCTGTCTATAAACTCTGAAGACCCTGCCCCACATGCCCTCAAGTAGCCATGCCAATCGCATCGCTGTCATTCACTGAAGAAAGCATTTCACCTTCCGCTTCTATCTTTTCTTACATTTTATTATCGGGTTCTTAAAAAAACTGTATTTTCTATAAATTGTAAATAAATTTCATCCCAGACACTGTAGAACACATATTCAACAGCTTAATGTATTATTTTCTCCTATTTGATTAATAAATGATTTTCGCCAGGCATGTATACAATGAGATTCAACATTACAAACAAAATTTGAATAGTGGTTGACCTGTACGTAAGTTTTATATCGGTTTTTTGTTCATCGCTATTTTTTGTAGTTGAGTTTTTCGTCAATTTTCTCAGGCTTTCGTTTAATCATTTAATTTAGAAATAATTTCATTACAAATGTTTTGTCAATTTTTTGTCTTCAAACCAACCTGAAAGGGGTATATTTACTTTTCTGTAACTTTAGATACTTCAGACAGCAACATGCAAGAATTATGGGTCAGAACGTCAATAATTCTCTCTTCATCTGTGGTTTCCTTCATTTTACGTCCAATTTTACGAAGTATTTATTATAATTTGTTCACAGTAAGTGAATCGTAAGTTTCCTCGGATAGGGACACGTGGGTCGTATACGTACGTATATACTGAGTAATACTTCTTGATAATTCTTCAGACCAATGTGACGAAAAGTGAAAAATAAATAAATGTGAGTTTTCGTCATGCTCATAATATTTTTGAATTATTTGATTCAGATAATCCGAGTTTCGTTAATTGTGCTGAGGGTATTGACTTTGTTTTGTGAGTTAAATATCAATTAAAAATCAACGCTATCACTTTGAAATTAAATCCCCCCATGTGAACTTCAATGGTTACAAATCCAGTTTTAAAACATCGACAGTTTTAAAACGCCGATGGTTTTGGATCGATGTTTTATTAATATCGATGCTTTAATTTTGAGTACAGATGTCTCCAAACATCAAAGTTTAGTCGGCGACGTCGAGTCCTGCCGCCTGGCTTTCACGGGGCGTGGCGCCGCGAGGGCGCTTTCGTTGCCGCTCGGCCCCGGGGGCGGTTCTTGCAGAGACACTCTCCACAACCACAAGTCATCCAAGAATCGATTAAGGCGCTTCGAGGCAAAAAGAGGCGGAAGCCCTGTTACCTCACACGGCGCATGTTACAATTCCTTGGGAGCACCGAGGCGAGATTTATTTCGAGTGTGAATGCTTCGAGGCGCTTAGAATTGTCGGTACCGTAATCGGCACCGTGCTCGGGCAGATTATCAGTACACGGCATTTTACAATCGTTAGATGCGAAATGAGTTTTAAATGCGAGACGCATTGAAATTGAATGCGCTGACTTAAAGGTGAGAGGGGTCGTTAGTTTCTGATTGAAGACTATCAATTACTAAGCTACTATCGTGCTAATGTGCACGTGAACAGAATCATTTTAGAAAATGACCACAAAGAGTTTCACTTTAATATGTTTTAAACTGAGCATTCGACACTTTGGAACACGAAAAAAAAAACAGAATTTTTTCCATTTTTACAAGAATGATGTTTATTTTTCGCATAGAAAACATTTAGATACTACTAATCTATTGCCTGTGATGATTATTTCATTGATTTGAGCTACTTTTAATTGATTGTCTCTAAAAATAACGTGACATAGATGTAAGTAAATCTTTCTCATATTAGTGAAAGTTGACTTCACGCACTCATTTTCTCTGGCGTGACATCTCAAGAGGATCTTGATACTCCTATTAGAACAACCGCTAATATTACAAAGCAACAATTTTTTCATTTGAATTCTCCACAGGAGTGATAAAACATTTTCCTTGGAAAAATTACTTCCTATCGCAATGAGACAGTTTTAAATATCATGACGCCCATAGTCCTGCTGGAACGAGACGGGACATAGTCGCGCCGAGGGTATGCTTCAGAAGTAGTGTGGTCGAAAATACGGGTGCGGAACACAGCCAAATACCCGTATTAACTCTGCAAAAAAATACAGAAATAATATTTTTTTGTTCTAGTAAGCAAACAGTATGTCAGTCTCTCAAAAAAAAAAAAAAAATATTTTGCCTAACGCCAATATCGTTATGAAACCCCTAGTCATAATGAAGCTGTGAAAGAAGTTCGTTGAACAATGAAATTGCATCAAACTATCTGTTAAGTTAATGCCTTATTTTACGTGGCGATACTCGGGCCAACAGGCCCGCTCTTCCGTCTGACCACGCAAATTTCGCTACGCTCCTTTCACCATCTAGCGGAGAAAGAAGATATTATCTTGGACATCAAAACTAGCGGATCTCAATTTTGCTCAGAGGCTTCTAGGCTTGAACTTTTACATGCAGTGCATCTACTACATGGGACAGCCGGCTTCACTTCCCCTCCGAAGTAAGGCGTACGAAGGATTATTTCAGCATTAAAAATCCACGGTTTCCATCGGGTTTGAATCCGCTAACTCGGGTACAAGAGCCCGGTACGGTGACAGTTAAACCACCAAATCCGCAGACCGCTTCTGTCGACCACATTACAGTGATCTTTAAAAGCCTCGTGGAAATTCTTTGGCCGCTGAATCAACGCGCCCCAGACGGCGCTGAGACGGCGCGTGGCGCAACGCCGCCTGCGCATCTGGAGGCGGCCGAGGCCGGCGCAGCTCAGCGGCTTCTCTCTCTCTCTCTGTCTCTCGGTCGGACGTCGTCAGGTGAGGTCGGGCGCCGCCAACGCCAGCGCCAGCCTTCCTGCACTCACGCCTGACGCCTTGCGCAACGCCAGCCCCGGAACCTCCTCTCCTCCTCCTACTCCACTTACCGGGAGCCGTAGCTCAGTGCATCAACTGATGTCACTGCAGCGCCTCTGATCGGGAGCTCCTAGGTTCCCACTCCCCACGGCGGCAGGATTTTCGCCACTAGCTTTTCAGCTAGGTCGAATTCAGTCGCTGTCTGGAGGAGAATTCTGGTGGCCGGCTGCTCTGATTGCTAGTTTTCCGTGGTTTCTCCGATCAACACCAGGCGAATGCCGGAGCACTACCCTAACAAACGGGCCACGGACCGCGCGCGATCTGTCTTTCCTCTTCCTTGTCCTATCCTCTGCCCTTACACACACACACTTACACTAACATGCACTACACTACCACATATTCCGGGAGACTGGTCGGGAGCTTAGAGCTTCTCCCGGCTGTGGCGGTGCCCCGCTGGTGGGAGGGTCCTGGTTAGGGGGAAATCCCAATAGCCCACGGTAGGTCGGCGCCGGATCTTGCCATCCAGCGGGAGAAGATCACCGCCATCTCCCGAGAAAAAACATGCACTACACTAACGGGACTAATGACTAAAGCAGTTCGCGCGCCTCAAAACACGAAAAAATCAATCTCATTTCTTTTCTTCCACTCCTTAACGTTCCTCTTCCTAAGTTCCTTTTTCATTGTTTCTGACAAAACCATTTTTTTAGATAGTTCGCTTGGTTCTAAAGTTCGCTTTGAACTAATTCTCGGTGGCAAACATGATTATAACTAGATTTACAATTACAAAACTATTACGAATGTTCACAAATATAATTATAAATAGAATTACAGATTGATATCCTAAATCTAATTCATTTTTAGTTATCTGTTAAGTGACGTAAAGCTTGTCTAACAGTTCATTTCACTATATAAGGGACATGACCATATTAATAATAATAATAATAATAATAATAACTAAAAATTACATGAAATTCAATAACAGTGTTAATAATTATCAATAATAATAATAATAATAATAATAATAATAATAATAATAATAAGGATAAAAATCTCAGTATTACTAATGATGATCCACATGGAATTTAGTATATTTTTAAATTTCACTACATTAGAAGTAAGAGCCTCTAGGGCTTTTGCAGAGGGAGGAGGTATCTACGGTTTTCACATTTGGCTTCGGCGGACAATTATAATTCACAATTTGGGTGTTTCGAGATGTGAGCTGACTTGTCTTTGTCGTTCAAAGTAAAGAACTATTTACTCTGTCATTCTCAGAGTTCCTTGTCTTTTCCTTGCCGCAGACCACTTGCCTTTGGGTCGTTAGCCTCCTCTTCTCGTGTTTGAAAGTAACTATGATGGCAATTCAATGATAACGCCGACAGGGGAAGGTTGCCGATCTTGTGCCACGAGGCGTCAACTAGAAAGGGTTGCTTGATCTCAGAGATGCGGTAGATGAATAAGAGAGAAGACAGTAGATTATGATACACTTTTAAGATTCAAAAAACTTCAAAGAAGAGTGTCAAAGCAACTTTCCGAATGTACGCTCTTAGGTGACGGAAGAATAACATAGTGCCATCCTGGTAAAATTTAAAAAAAAAACAAATGCTTCACATACTTTTAAAATTCTTGATTTAAATATCAGAATATAAAATTATACCACCAGTATTAAATGATGATAAACACGTTTTTGGAATATCACGTATGTGCGTGCCTTTATTGTTGGTCATAAGAAATATTATAATAAATTAACTTTTGGGAGCCTACTGTATGATTTCTTTTCTACTTATATGAAGTTCACAAATCAAATTCCTGGCTACCACTTACGGGCGATTTAACATAAAAAAGATTCTTTATTTACATCAAACACCACGTCCCTTCAGACGTAATCGAATAGTGAGAAATCATCAATGACGACCATAATGAAGAAAAGCGAACAAACGAAACGAAGAACTGAGTCTCCCAAGATTGGAAACGTCGTCCGGCGAACCTCACGTGTTTAAGGTTCCACTTGCATTACATCATGACCACAGGAGCACAAAAGCCGCCTAGTGCGGGGGGGGGGGGGGGGGAAACGCGAGAAGCTGCTGGCGAAAGGCGCCTGGCGATGCGATCGGAGCGAGAACCCATCTCCGCCCCGCCTGCCCCTCGCTCGCTTCAACCGCCGCCGGGGTCTGAAGCCGGGGCTGCGCGCTCGCCGCCGCCGCCAGATCGAGCGCGGGCGCGCGTCAGTGTTGGGTAACCCCAGCGCGCGCGCGCACGAGCGAGCGGGCGACCGCTCTAGGGGAGCGACGGCGAAAGTGAAAGCGGGTGGCGGCGGCGGGCAGTGCGCGCCTGGCAAGGATGAAATGCTGGGCCCGCGGCGACTCCGCGGCCTTGGCTGTCGTGACCGGCCCCGCCACCGCCGCCCACTCGCCTCAGCCGCCCGCTCGCTCGCTCGCCTCGCGGCCTTTCTCCAGCGGCCGGCGCCTTTCCGGACACCGCTGCGCCTTCCCCCAATGTTTTGATACGTTTCCTCCATCGGAGAGATGCTAGCGCAGCCGGGGACCTTCACAGCAGTTGGGTGTTCCTGGAAACGTTTCCATTCCTTCCAATTAGTCTCACAAGAATTCGAAGAATTTTTTTTCACGACAGCTTCGGGATGTGCTGTTAACACAACGTACATTAATGCTAATGATCTCGTCACTAAGTATCGCGTAAATACGAAGGGAAAGAAACTAGTTCCTGTACCACATAACAATTTGTTTCTCCTAAAAGTGCACATACTTTTAGGTTTGATTCAATGTATAAGTTTATTATATTACATGGCCAGTGTAATCTACGAATTGAACGAAAACCAGTTATAAGACTAATTTCCTACGTTCACGATTTCCCCCCGTTTTAGAAGAGAGCGTGAGACAATATTTTATTTTATTAAATCGACAAATGAAATATGTACATTTGAAAAAGCAGTGTTCTGGCCCGTGATGACGGGGGAAGGATGCCTTCAGTTATTGTGGCATCATGTGGTTGTTCTACCTCTAAACCCGATTCTTCGCCACAATACCTTTCCCTACTCCAGTAATGAGTGTGTACGTGTATGTGCGCGGTGCAATAGACATATGGACTACAGTTGCCAGCGCTACTGTACACATGCGTTCTTTAAAGGGTACAAGTTAGTCTTTCTCGAGTCGAAACAACGTTCTAGATAATATACTTTATTGATTGATTTCAAAATGAAAATGAACGTAAAAGACAAGTCTTTGTTAACCAGTTTTGAAGATTTAATTTTAATGACTGAACATTGCACAAATTCTTCAAATATTGCTACTGTTATTTATCGTTTTTTTACTGTCAATGAAAACTATGTTCCACTTTATATTACACTTATACACATTCAATAATGTTCAGATTGCTTGCACTTAAAATAATAAACTTTCAATAATATGACGATTTCTTGCACTGACAGTTACTTCTCGCATACCCAATCCCAAGGACGTCATTACAGCATTGACCTCCTGTGACAAGTCGACGATTATGGAAGGTATTTCATATGCAAATGTACCTTAATTCGCCCGCATGCAAATACACGCAATAAACATCCACGTTAAACATTTTTTGCAAGCGATAATTTTCATGATGAAAAAATATCTATACTAGTTCACTACTCAGAACAGGTGCTCAAATCACTGGGAGAAAGTATCGGCCAATTAAGAGTACTTCTGTAAGTAGTGCACGCAAACTACGTTCCAGATATATTTTTAAACCTTCAGGCAGGCATGCTTACAAAAAATAAGAACGGAGACATTTTTTGTAATTATAGTCATTACTCGTTTTAAGAAGTGTAAAATGACTATTTACTTACCTCCCAGACAATTTATCTGAAGCAATTATTGCAATGAAAAAAGGTAAATTTCGCAAGAAACCAAAAAATTGTAACCAAAGAAAATTATGACAATGCAGAGAACACATTACACCATAAAAATAAAGATTTTAAATGAAACTACATAATAAAAGAGGAAGATTTGAAACGTTTTACCGAAAAGCTCGATGATCGATAATACTGCATGATGATCGAGTAGACCATGGATATACCAATACTGTGCGAATTATTGTTCTATAATCCTATCTATGCGATTTCTGACATATGTCAAACGTCACTTTTACACCCTCTTACTATCTTTAAGAAAATGTCTCTCACCAAAGAAAATCGACGAACAAGAAACGTTTCATATTGCTCTCGAAAGGGCGACACTATTATTTTAACTCACTACACCCACTCTTCTATTATTTATAACAAAATAGGATAACATCTGTCAGCTGAAGCCAGTAGGCACTAAGGTTAAGGTTACGTTTTGAATGGCAAATATCAAGACAGAGGAATAATAGCAGTACTGCACTTTATTAATCAAGCACATTCTCCAATCCGAAGTGTGAAACTTCAGCACAATAAAAATAAATCAATAATATAGTAAATTCAACTTTTTAAATTGAAATCAAAATTTTCAATTTACTTTCCCGCTTCCAACATATATCAAAAGGTACGTAGAATCATGGGATTTTCCATAGCAAACGCCTCAAGACTTTACGTCGTTTTCACGGTGCAAAGAGGCACATGGGGGAGGGGCAGGGGGAGGGGGCGTGCCGCTGCTCTTCCGCCCCCGCGACGCGCACGAGCGCCGCCGCCGCCGCGAGAAGGCGCGAAAGGCGCACAAAACCCGCGGCGCGAGGCGACGCGCGCGCTCCACAGCGGAACCAACCGGCGAGCGCCCTCTCACACCCTGCCGCCTTTGCGCCTTTCCCGAACGCTTTGTCTACTGGGGCGGTGCAGAGACGGTGGAGAAACTCACCTTCTATGTTTCAGGCACTCAGTTAATGTCGGTTTTAGGATAGCTCCAGTTAGCGGTTAAACAGAAAATGACTCATGTTTTTCTAGTCTTGTTATAAAATGCAGGAAGAAAACTTACATTAAAGAAACAAAGCAAAGTTATTTGCGACTTTTCGAAAATCGCTCATTTTTTGGCTATGAGAATACACATAAAATGGGTAATTATAAATTTATTATTATTATTATTATTATTATTATTATTATTATTATTCTCTCCATGAAACAGTAGTGACATATCGGTCTTAAGAGGACAAAGTCCAATAATGATGATGATGATGATGATGATAATTACCCCCTAAATTATGGATTAAAGATGATACGTGTCGGTTACATATAAGATGCAACCAGATTCCTAACAATAAGGAACACAATTCGTGACTGTGGATACCTTTATAATACTTTGCGCAGAATATGAGCTGCCCCCAACATCGCTTTATCTTCCACATTCCTATATTTTGAATGACGTGAGAACAATCTCTATGAATTTTGCGAAACAAATCTCAGACATCCGATAACTATTGGCACGTGTTGTAGGCTGTGTTCTTACACTCCACATCCGGTTGATCTCGATTTCAAAACTCTTGTATTTAAGACGTTTATCTGCCTCCTCAGTACGTTTTGATCGCATGGCAAAGCGACATTTACATGCAGACATGATTACTTCTCCAAATCCCGGATAAAATTATCCGGTTTGTTTGCTGCTACCGTACGATTCATCTAGATTTGTACGTCGTACATTCTACATACTCCAACACGCTTTTCAGGTTTTGGTGAATTATCGTACCACTTACTCGCATGTATTTGGGACTTGGAGTGGATCAGGGAGATCTGTCAGAGGTACACACTGACCCTATCGTACCGTTTCAGGTATTTGTTCTTTTCTACAATTGGATAACCTCAGACGATATGATAAATTCAAGTGCTTGTGCCTGTTCCTGACAAAAATTCATCATCCAACGAAATTTTGATATCCACTTTATCATAATGTGCTCTCAGTACCTGATCTTAGGCAGCTATTGCAGCTGCTTCCGTTTCTGGCTTCATTCTTCCCCTTTTATGCCACACAAATAGTATTTGTTTTCCATCTTACCCTTTTTAAACATTGTCTATGGAGTGGTTTGTTTCTTCACAATTTCTTTAATATTTTTGTGTATCGATTTCATGACAAGTAGTATCAGCAGTTCACCATCTGTGTTATACTGATGTGTCCTGCATAATTTTCTACGCAATGCTTCTTGCTACACTTTCAACGCCTCTATTATCGTTCTTTCGAGTGAGATTTAATGACCAGCATCATAAGTGTGTCGTCTTGATGCTCATCCACAAAGTTTCCTTTACCTATTTCCTTTTGCATTGTACCAAGAGGCTTCAGTTCGAGATTGTTATTATTATTATTATTATTATTATTATTATTATTATTATTATTATTATTATTATTATTATTATTATTATTATTATTATTATTATATTTTCTTAATCCTTATCGAGTGGACTAAATTTGTCTTTTAATTTCATTCTGCTAACTTCGCAATGTAATGATAGGATATTCGTGAGGGAAAACATTAATCTGAATGGTTCATCAATCTACAAGAAATATCTCTTATTTCTTAGAACAAACGAGCTAAATTTGAAAGTTTTGGCAGTACAGAAGTTCAGATTTATGAAATGGTTTGCATCGTGACTGAAATGCTGCTCGGTAACAGTGGATAACGTAGATCATATATTTCGCTGCCTAGATCCATACATGGCATGCTGAACGGCTCCTGTAGTGCATCATTCAGCAGAGCACTTCCTGAACGAGAGGCTTTGTTGGTGCCGCGCCTCGCTGCGCCGTTCACGAAGCAGTCGACCGTTCCCGGAGGGGGGGGGGGCTCATGCGCCAGCTCATCATCGCCTCCGCTCCGGCCTCCAACCGAGTGGGATAATAGCCTACCACTCCAAATAATAAGCTTTAACGAGGCAACTGGTAAGGTATTAAGTCTAGCCGAGTTTCCAGTGTTCACAATCGGACAAGGAAATACGTTCAACAGCTGGAGTTTGTACATTGCACGCAGCGGAATAGGGAAAGAGAACGAGAAGAAATGTATAGGCATGGGATAAGAGAACGAACAGATACCATATTCAAAGCCTATTACACACGTGAAACATTATTTTAACGGACCGCGAAGACATGCAATGCAACTTTGTAAAATATGAATGGAAATGTAATCAAACCGTTTTATTTTCTAATTAATTTTCAGAATACCATTTAAGTTCTTGATATGCGTTGCCATACGTTTGAGAAATATGGACTTACTTAAAAAAAACAACATATCATTCAATGAACTCCACGATTCGCAGTTCTTGCTTCTCATCGAACTCTCATCATGTATGTACTCTTGAAGAAAGATACTGTACTTCCTTCGTGAATAGTTCGTGAAATGATTATTGTTTAAGAACAATATTAATAAGACAATGCTAAATTATTAATGGCTTACTTTAGTACGCAAAAAACTACAACTGGCAAACAAGTAATTCTGTTTGTTTCATCGGATGCTAGGGTGTCTATTCAATAATTTGTAGAGAAAATGTATTTGTCATCCAATTCCAGTTGATTTTGCTATGCTAAAAACCATGCACATTTTTTAAATAAATAAGTGAAACGAAGAGAATCTGTAAATTAGAACTGTGGTTTATTTTGTTATATAATCAGCCATTACACTATTAGGAGATGTTTCATAAAATATCTTTAAAATACTTTTGACGGTATACTGGACTACTCATACATTTAAATTATTGCTTTCGTTAAACATCTAAATTAAAGTTGTCAAGTCCGTTATCTTTTAACAAAACTGACAGCAACAGGCTTAAAAGAATAGATGTGACAATGCTATTTACAATGAGTGATATCCTTACGACATCAGTTCAATTTCAGGAAAAATAAAATATCTTAAAACGAACTAAGCAAAACGAAAACAATACTAGTTTTGATCGTAGTTTTATTATTTTATTTCGGCAGACTTCATGAAATATTACCCTGCACGGACGGACGTATGTTGTATTCCGAGCACCCCTTTACTTGGATGTAAATTGTGCTTAAAGGTAGATCGTATTCTGCTTTCCGCGAGCACGCCTAATGGCTCCGAGAGAGGAGCAGCTGCCCTTTGCCCACGCGCGCTCCTTGTGGCTTGCGGGCGCGAGGCGACTCTCCCTTGGCGAGACGTGATCTGCCGGGAGTCGAACCGGCAGCGTTCGCCACGGGAGCGAGAGCATCGATACGGAGACCTTCGAGATGAGGTCGCTCTCTCTTTGTAACACGTACGAGTGCGCCGCTGATAGCCGAGGGACGGCATCGGCCGCTAGCCGCACCTCTAGTCAACACGAAGCTTTTTACGTGGCTCTCGCCAAAGAGCATGGTTCCCGGTTCTCTTTCACTGGAGCACTTAAGTGCTACTTCGCTTCCAACTATACTTTCTAGGCGGACTAGTGAAGAACAATCAAGATATGCTTTCATGCGCTGACGCCGACGATGGAGTGAAAAGTTACCTCGGCCCATTTGCATCCCAGCATTAATTTAAATTGTTCCGAAACAAAAGAAATTATAAATTCCTTCTGTTAAATGACACACTGCAACCGTTGTTAGGGAATTTATAATCGGATGGCTATTCAGTATATTTTAACACTGCTTTAAAATAAAGGATGTTGTTCTACTATTAAAGAGATCAATAAAGCAATCTTCAATGAAAAACCATCAATGTGATGACAATTACAAAAGTCATGTTGCTGGTAATACGAAAAGCAACGTCTTATCACCAACTCATTTGGGCCCTTCAGTACTTTAGAACCTACCTTCCGGTACGCTGCTGGACACATTGATATATGCAACACATGTATTTGATGTATTACAGAAATTACAAGTGTCGTGAAGTCATAATCAAGATTTATCACTTCATCGTTCGGGAAGATCCCGACTTGAGAAAGATGCTTCCATTCCTTTCCGGTACTGTGACTGCAAATTATAAACAGGAACATGAAGAACTTCCTGCACGCTAGTACATTTCATCTATCATTTATCAATAACATTACATTATTGGAAGCACTGCTATTGGATACTATCGCCATCTATTACTAACATAGACTTTTTATATTTATATGGTGATTGTAGATAGCCCTGTTGCATGTAAGTGAGAACTTTCTAGCACATCATAATGATTAATATTTTCTCCCGATCAAAGCTAAGAGATGGGGGAAAGGTTAACCCTCTCGTCACAGCAAGAGCCTTTCAGAGCGCGATGATCTGTAACTTTCGAAGTGCGAATCTTTTTTCACATTTCAACTTTCTACCATGAGTTCATTATTCTTATTATGCTCAAAGGACATCCTCTTATACCACAATACACACAATACCACATTTGAAAATATTCCATAACTGAAATTACATTACAGGTAAGAAGAAGCTATAAAGTAATTACAGATAAAAGTTACGCTGAGAATTACGACATGGAGGAAACAAGTAATCGAATCAAGTAAATTGAGTAGTGATTCCAAGTGCATCAACGGCTAAGGCCCGTAAGTGTAGTGCATAGTATCTGCAAGTGTAGAAAAGTAAGTGTAGTGTCCCTGGAGGTGGTGGTGATTTTGCCCTGGTAGCTGCAAACAAGTGAAGAATACAGGATAATGTGAAGGTAATTCCAGAATTACCTTACATATCCTGTCTTGCTTCTCTAAGCAAAAAACGGAAATTCTAACACTGAATTGTCCGAAAGATACAGAGTCACTTTCTGTTATCTCCAACAACCCATTCTTTTCAGATTTTCAGGAGTGGTCTTGCACTAACGCAAGAACTTACAGCGTTTTCCATTCACCGCAATGTGCAGCTTTCGTGTTTCATTTGACCGCTAGGGCGCACCAGTGCATAGGAGCGCATGTTCATTTCGCACAATGACATGGAACGAGGGCGCACTCCGGGCACCCTAAACTGCACTGACGATCTAGTCAGTGCAGTTCAGTGCACTGGGCCATTGTGAGGTTAGGTACGGAAGTTATGCATGCTGATTAGGATTCGTGGTGAAATTGTGAAGGCATTTGAGGATCTTCTGTCACGCAGGGATTCTTCGAATAATGGAGTTTGTTTTGCAAGAAATGTCTTAAAATAATTTTTGTGACTTACGCGAAGTTTGGAAAATCAATATGTGTTTTCCTAAAATTTAACCTTGAATAACTTTAAGGTAAATCCAGTGCTATTTAGAAACCAAAGTGTAGGCAAGTCTTAATTTCGAAACGCTAATAAAGTGAAAATAAAAATTGTGACCCTTACAAAATCATTCAAATATATGTGCCAAGAAATGTTTATCGCACGCCCATACATACACCAGCGGAAATGCTCATCTAAATATTTTTATGGTTTTCAATAACCAAACAATTCTGCAGAAGCCTTTCGGTTCAAAATCTTGTGTACTATATCGATCACTGGCAAATCTCGAAAAATGAAATTTCGACACATACGCATTTGAAGTTTTTGTACTTTTTAAATAAAGAAATCACAGTTATTACTGTATGAATTAAGGAATAAGAATTACCAAGACTTCATAAAAAATTTAACAACGATCATAATTCAACAATTATTATTTTTGGAGTTCATCAGTGTGAAAGACCAAGAACAGCTGTGTATAATGTCATTGCGTAGACCGGGAGCGGTAGCTCAGTGCATCAACTGATGTCACTGCAGCGCCTCTGATCGGGAGATCCTAGGTTCCAGTCCTGACGGCGGCAGCCTGACACCAGCTTTTCAGTTAGGTCGAATTCAGTCGCTGTCTGGAGGACAATTCTAGCGGCTGGCTGCTCTGATCGGTAGTTTTCTGTGGTTTCTCCGATCAATACCAGGCGAACGCCGCAGCAGTACCCTAACAAACGGGCCACAGACCGCGCGCGATCTTTCCTTCCTCTTCCTTGTCCTATCATCTCCTCTTACACACGCACTTACACTAACATGCAACTACACTACCACATATTCCGGGAGACCGGTCGGGAGCTTAGGGCTTGTCGCGGCTGGGGCGGTGCCCCGCTGGTGGGACAGTCTTGGTTAGGGGAAAATCCCATTAGCCGACGGTAGGCCGGCGCCGGATCTCGCCATCCAGCGGGGGAAGATCTCCCGAGAGAAAAAAACATGCACTACACTAACGGGACGAATGACCAAAGCAGTTGAGGCGCCCGGAAACACGAAAAAATCAATCAATCAAAACCACGCACTGGGGCTTTGGCGGACGCGCGCCTGGGGAGCGCCTGGCGCCCGTGGCCCCGCCCTCTCGGAGGGCGGCGAAAGGCGGAGCTGGCGCCGCGCGCGCGCGCTCGCGCAGGCGCCCGACTCGAACCTGCGACCTTCTGCTTGGAGTGAACGTCTCCTCCGCCGGTTTTGACAAGATAATTAAGGCAGGCGCGGGTCGTTAAAACGCGGCCGCCGCCGCCGCTCGCTCCGGTTTATGGGGCTCTGCTTCCGCGAACGGCGAGGGCGGCGGGGGCGGGGGCGGGTTGGCAGCGTGCAGGCGGAAGTGCACGTGGACGGGGTGTGGCCGAGGAGAGGGAACTCCTGCTGCGACGGCGAGGTACAGATGCTGAGGAGGAAGAGTACTTCTTGGCATTCATTAGGCGAGAGAAGGAGGCGTCTCGCTCTTGTGATTTTATGAAATGATTTTTTATTATTATTTCTATTTTCCATGTAAAGTTTACTGCCAATACGAAATAGAAGAGTCGAACATTCTTCCACATTCCTTGTTGAACTTGCCTAAATATAATTTACGACGACCGGGAGCGGTAGTTCAGTGCATCAACTGATGTCACTGCAGCGCCTCTGGCCGAGAGGTTCCAGTCCTGACGGCGGTAGGATTTTCGACCCTAGCTTATCAGCTAGGTCGGATTCAGTCGCTTTCTGGAGGAGAATTCTAGCGGCCGGCTGCTCTGATCGGTAGTTTTCCGTGATTTCTCCGATCAACACCAGACGAATGCCGGACCAGTACCCTAACAAACGGGCCACGGACCGCGCGCGATCTTTTTTTTCCCTCTTCCTTGCCCTATCCTCTCCCCTTACATACACGCACTTACATTAACATGTACTACACTACCACATACTCCGGGAGACCGGTCGTGAGCTTAGAGCTTGTCCCGGCCGGGGCGGTGCCCCGCTGGTGGGAGAGTCCTGGTTAGAGGAAAACCCCGCTAGCCGACGGTGGGTCGGCGCCGGATCTCGCCATCCAGAGAGGGAAGATCACCATCTCACGAGGAAAAACATGCACTACACTTACGAGTCTAATGACCAAAGCTGTTACGCGTCCGGAATCACTAACCAACTAACCAACAATTTACGACCATCGTTTGCTTTGCTTCTTGCAAAAGCCATATCGATCTTGAGCCAACGAGTTCGTTGAAAGGAATCCGCTGGGAGCGAGAGGCCTGGGTGGCAAAGGCTCGGTCCAAGGCGGAAGTAGACTCCGGCCAACGGAGGCAGAGATGCGAGCGACAGATGCAACACTGGGCGCAGGAGCGGGGGGCCGGCGGGAGGGGGGTGGGGCTTCGTGGCTCAGATGACGAGTGATTGGCAACAGCACTTCACCCGATCGCGTGCAACCTCGCCCCTGACCCGACCTCCCGCTGTTAGGCGAACACTTCCGCTAATTCTGAACGGCGATGACGACGTCGGAGGAAGAGTGGAAAGAGGCTGAAAGCCATCTCGCAACTCCGGTATCGGCGTTTTACGAGTTCATCTCGGAACAGTAGGTCGTGAATGCAACTCCTTTTTATCTACTTGACGATGGCGTCAGTGGAATACAGGGCAACTAAAGTACAGTAGTTTATAACTAAAAACGACTTCCTTGAAGAAATTTTGCAACCTTTCTGTTGTAAGGTAGAATGTTGGCTTTGAATTCAAAGTTTTTCTTATTATTCGATTTCTTTGGCAGCACACATCGATCACATTCGTTTTACTTTCTCAAATGCAAATTATCTTCCATCAAAATGTGTGATCAAATAGGAAATGCTTGCCAAATTCTTTCGTGTAGGAGTCTCAAGCGACTATTACAATAAGTTCTAAATAAAATAGAACAACACGAGATTTATGCAATTTTTAACACGAATAATTTTACACTGTTTCTTATTGTTCTTAACGATTTTATGCACACAAATTGTTTATTGTTTACCTACATTACGCCAGTGATGGCCATACATGGCGCCAGTGATAAGTAATGTACAAAAATATCATTTACAAAAATCATTACCAAACCCCTTGATGGAGAGCAAAGGATGTGATTTTGAAGTATTGCATTGTTCTTAACGACTGAATGAGAATGAAGACAGTGGATGCCCTCTGAGCTACATTCAACACATCCAAAACAATGTATTAGATGGTAGAGAGATAATTGTGAGCAACATTCAACCCATGAAAAAATCGTGTTTTACGTATTAGATATTAATTCTGAGAACTTTCAACACATGAAAACCTAATTTTACAACGTAGCAAGAGATCAATCGTGAGGAGCATTCAACAGAAGGAAAACAATTTGCATACACAGCAGCAAGAAGCAGCAACACATCATCAGCAGATAACTAACGAAAATTAACGATCCGCCCCAGACGCTGAACAAATATTTGTAAATTATGAAATGGAGTAATGATAAAGCACGTGCACAAAATGAAATATCCTGATCCTGTTTATGCCATCATGCGTACGGAAAAAATAAAGACAAACAAGAATAATTTCTATGCTGCAACACTCGAGGAAAAATTGCTTTCAATTCAATCACACGAACAAGATCCTTTTCTACGAATGCCTTTCGGATACTGCCGAGTAATCATCTGTGAGTAATCGCTCCTAATAAGGCTTCAAACTTAACCTTTCAGTGATTCTGCTTCAGAGGTCACATGAAGTTGCCCCGGATACACGATCAATAAAAAAAATTAATTGGCCAGGGACGTTCATCCGCAAACGTGAGGGCCACATACCTGAGCTTGAGTAAGAGGATCTTCGATGATCCTGAGGACAGAGGGAAAGGAGATCAGTCTACGGCGGATATGTTGGTATGGGGATTGCAACACAGGGAGAGCAGGAAATTCTATGCTCTTAAAGAACCATATATTAATACAATGCACTGTCGCAGCATATTATTGTTCGTTGCCCTGGATGCGATGACCAATTCTTGAATGGCCATTTGAAGTATCGCCATCGACCCGGGCATTCATGTGAAGCTCATTAGGAAATATGTTACTCTCAAACAGAAATACGACGTTCCATGAAAGTACTTCGAACAAAAGAATAATCGTTCGTGAAGACAATTTCAAGACAATAATTGAAATGCTCTTCTGAATAAGATGTCTGGCAGGTGGCTTCTCCAGGAAAACCTGAAAAGCATGGAGACAATTTCTTCCTTTCGGTGTAAAAATGTGGACAGAAAAATGAAGATACTGATCTGCATTCGGACACATGGATTTTGCTTACTCAATACAGGAACAAACATTAGATAAACGTGTCCAAAAAATCTATGGCACACTATGCCTGTAAATGAAAATTGACCCGATTATATTGCATGTTTTACGAAAAGTTAAATATCTGTGAACGTAAGAAACAGACCGACCTGTCAAATCGAACAGAACCTCATTGTTCTTCGGAACAAGGCCTCGAGCTTAACTTACCGAAGCACACACGAGAAACAGCACAAGAAATTGCTCCGGATACGCGATCGATAAAAACACCTGGTAGCCAAGGACGTTGATCCAAGGCTTTCGATCGGGCACGAGCCTCAGAGAGAGAGCGGATCTTCGCTTGCTCCAGGAAGATGCTTACGCCGCACAGTGAGCCGAAATTGATCCACAAACATAAGCCTTTCGATTCATATAAAAAAATCAATTCAATTTGTTCAAAACTACAATTTGTCTGTTAAGAGGAGAAACTGATCGAATCAGATTCCAAAACTTTGTAATCTCTAAGAAAGAGTTTTTTCAATATTCATAATGCGGTGTGAAATAATTAAACGTAGGAAAAATGTGTTTTTTCATTGTTTTCTTTCTCGCACTTCGTAAGCAAAAAAAGGATCGTGCGTCCGAAAACAGCAAATTTTTGACAGAAAACGCTTATTGCAGGGCCCTGGTAACGAAAAAGTGGGTAAATCTTGTTTAAGAAAATGGTGCATGTTTCTTTTTCGTTGAAAAGCCTGATGTTTCGAAATTTGCAAGAGTTGTAATTTTTTCGGCGTCTTCCTACAACAAGAATATCAAAGATGTATTTTTTACCTTAATATATTATTTTGTGTGAAAAAGACAATTTCAAAATTTCACAAAAGAATTATTTTCTCAAAACCGAATTCAATTTTTTTCTTTAAACGTTCTTGTTGCATGTATAAAAAAAGGTTAAAAATGGTGATATTTTCATTTCTGGCGAACTCCTCACATTTCGAAAATTACGAAAGTTTAATCTCTTAAAACTACAAAATTGAAGATAGTTTTTGCTTTAAACAATGTTCCAAAAAATCAGCTCTTTAAAAAAGGCCAGATTCAATTTTTTTTTAACGAGAGGTTTTGCGTAATTTGTGCTTGAAATTTATTCAATTAAAAAAATTCTCAAACATTTTCTCAAAAGCACTCCAAATTTTTTCTTGATTTTTTTCACGGATAGAACAAGTAATGCCTCAAAGAATGGCGTAGATATTATTTTCATTGAACGCTCTGAATTTTCAGAATTGCAAACTAAGAAATAATGCGAAAAAGAATGCGATGTAGCACCACTCGTTTAATGCGATTCGCCATGCATCTAAGCATTATGGACTGCAGGGCAGCACTGCGGGCGTGCTCGTGGCGGATCTGGCCGAGGCGAGACGAGACTGAACAAGACGGGGTGGGAAAGGAGGAGAAGGAATGGGTTGATTGGGATAGAACGGGGAGAGTGGGCGGGGTGTGGTGGGCTCGCCGTGACGAAAAAGGGCAGACCGTGGTGGGCGGGATAGAATGGCTACGTAATGCGAAAGTATCACTTACTAGGAATAGAGAATAGGAAGGAGTATATTAAAATTATATTCAGAAGTAAAATCACTGAGCATCGGAAACAATAGAAGCCTTGGATGCTAATCTATAAAAGTCACAAATATATGTTTTATTCAAAACGTTAAAAGACAATACAGTGTTGCTGCAGTACGTTGTTTATCTGATGATAAAAATTGTCTTTTCTCCTGAGTCTCCGGCGATAGGGAATGTTCTTGAAAAGCGGCGCGGCCAACTGTTAGTCCCGAGGTAACCTAACAGTTTATTTTATATTTTACTAAAAATTGAAATCAAATCAAATCTAATATTACATACAACAATAGAGTTACTTTACCTACTCAAAGATATTTCATTTACACTTATTGTTGCTCCTGAATTAATATATGTCTCTCGTTAATAAAGCATCTCATTGTCATTTATAATTAAGTCATATTATTCACTCTCAAATGTCACAAATTTTACATCTACTGCCACTGCGTATTCAAAAACGAAGAGTATCAAATGAAATATCTAAACATTGTATATTATTGACCAATAGGTACACGTCTCTCACATCTTTTGTCACCGCAATTCTTGTCAACGTTAAAAAAATTGAATCTTTCGATTTTTGTAAATTGCTTTAGCAGTGACATTTTATTTTCAGCAGTAAAACAATATTTCATTTCAATAGAGAAACAAAAGACATATTTTATTTCAAAACCGTGTCTGCCTCTTAGGTCCACGCAAAATCAATATTGTTGCCTTTCCTTTGCGGCCTGTAATTTTTAATGCGTTACGAATGGATGTTTTTCCATCGTTGCATGTTGAATGCAGTGTGCTCTTTGTCTATATCGCTGGAATGTCGTGTTTCAGTTCTTCAATTTTTTATTTTTAAAATTATTGCATCTCTTAGAGCCTTCTTCAGACTTGCACCAGTCCGATTTCTTCCGTGCCTTGGCTGGGGCCAGTGGGCGGGTGGCGAGCGCTTTCGAGGCGCTCCGCAAGGCGCTCGCGGCCGACGCCATGAAAGCGATATCGGCGCGATGAAAAAGCCGCCCGCGCTCATCAACGCGCCTCATTAGCCCCGCCGCACTGGCCTAGAGGCGAGGCGTCTTAATACCCTCTCCTTTCTGATACGCGTGTCAAAGGTGCAAGTGGTAAATGCACTACACGGAAGATCGAAGCATGGCTCGCCATAAATGGACCTTTCTTTGTAGCTGTAGAATGGATGACATTTGCATGCTGATTGAAACATGCAGTTGCAAGTTTCATACAATGCTTGCCATTTTGATTTTTGAGGAAGTGTTTTTCATATGTGAAAAGTTACTGAAAATATTTCCATATTTTGTTATTAGTGAAAGTACGGAATTAAAGCAACCAGATAATAATATAAATGTTAATAAAATAAATTTATTTTAAATTGATGTGGTTCACCAATATTATCACGCGAGCGAAAACAAGGAAATGGTCGCAATTGACGGGAAGTGCACAACGTAGAAGATCGAAAGAAAGAAAGAAAGAAAGAGAAAGAAAGAAATAAAGAAAGAGAGAGAAAGAAAGAGAAAGAAAAATGTAAAGCACACGATAGCATCACTGAACATGTGTAACAATGATAACAAGCCCAATGGATTCGTTTCAAGACATACAACTCATGGAATGATGAAACCCAGAATAAGAAATAATACAGAATGTTGAAGTCGAGAAGGAATAAGGGAGCAAATCAGACACAAAACAAGATGCAGATCGACTGTGTAAAACGAATGAGAACAAACGCAAGATACATGGCAACACCCGGCGTCGCCGTACGATACCATTACGGCTCACACCGGTGGAATCGGGCAAAAAACCTAGCCACAATGGCAAAATTCAAAGTGCGCGTTCGGAACTCTGATTTATCAAATCTCGTTTGGAAGACATTGGAGTACACCACTTTAGAACATTATTTCATCACAACATTATTTCAATCATTTTTGTCGTCGACGTCACGGTCTTATAAAGCTACCGTTGCTCGAAACACGCGAATTCATTGCTTCTTGTCAAATTTGTTAAATTAAAAAGAGTGTCTAAATTATTTTTCTGTGAATTATTTTCGTGTTTCCGAATAGAAGACTCTTTTGACTATAAGTTAAGAAATTTTTTAAGAAAAAGTGTCTAAATATTTAATGTATGTTACGGCTGAAGTCTAACCTATGGAGCGTAACAATGTTAGTCATGTATATTGTGAATTATATTTTTTGTCCTGCGTATTCCTGCCTCAATATTTTTTTAAATTTATCGCGTAGAATGCCCTTAATCAGAATAACACACATTTAGCTGCCTTTTTATTTTATATCCACTTTACTGCAATCCTACATCGTATGATTTAACACTAGAAATCCCGGAAGTGTATTCGACACTTCAGGGAATTATTTTCTCTGTATATTTTATCGATTTCCCCTCCTCATAATTACTTTTAATAAAAAAATTACGGATATAAATTTTTAGAATGATTAAACATACATGATCTCCAGAATTCCATATGTATATTTTTATGCACTTTTGTTTATTTTTAAATAAGTTGATCTGCCATTTTGAATTTTAAAATTTTATTATGATATTCAAATTCGGCGACCTCAAAAACCTATTGAAACCTATTTTTCCGCAAATCCACAGGCATTTATGATTCAACCAGCGTGCGGCTGGGAGAACGCGGACAGCCAACAACGAGGCCTATGACTTTTTCTGGGTTTACTCAATCGCCGGGATGGTCCCTAGTTTTGCACTCCCAGACGTAAATGTACAGATTTCCCTCCCCTCTTATATGTTACTACCCTGCATCAATGTAGACTCAGTGGTTAGGCGGAATAGCAGGCACTATGGCCTGAGCCTCGCCATTAATAAAGACATTATTATTATTATTATTATTATTATTATTATTATTATTATTATTATTATTATTATTATTATTATTATTATTATGAGGTGTGCAGACAGTTGGGAAAGGAGCGGTGTGCCCAGGGAGTGAGTTCGGCGCCCGCTGTCTTGTCCCCAGCTGCCCGCGGATCTTTCCGAGAATGACGCACTCACGTGGCAACTATGCCATGGCAATTACCAATCTAGGCTCACTGCAATATGCACAAGCAGGAATAGCACACGTATTTATAGTTAATTGGAAACTCGTTAGCAGAAGGAGCAGGATTTTCAACCTCGAATTGCGACCCTAATCAGGATTGAGGAAGAACCGTGCAACATGGAAATAACTCAGCAGTTGTTTCTAGAAAATATAATTGTGAGCTGTTTCACTCGTAATCACAACATGACTCTCCATTAAAATTTATAAGAAACTCCTCTGATTTCAAAAACAAGGTTTAATTTCGCTGCTTGTATTTAAAGTTTGAATACTCCTACAATTAGAAACGTGGTTTACTTCGTTTAGACTGTAATTGATACGTGGTTTACTTCAACAGTAATGAATTTGTATTGCCTCATAAAGAAATGACGGTTAATTGGATGATTACTATTTTTACAAAAAGTTTTCACAGAAACTTGAAATCTTTGGAAATACGACTCTTAAAATATTTTTTCAATCTATCTAAACTCTTATAATTTAAATCTTAGTTAGAAGAAAGCTTTTATGTAACAGCTTGACTATAACGCAAACCACTAAGTCTATACTATTCGCTAAATATCTGCAGTTCCTTTTCTTTCCTCTCACTCACATAGCAACAAGACGCGGCAGCTATTTAGATATTCGCCAGCAAATTATGCAAACAACTGCGCAGTAAATGGTGATTGACTTTGAAGATATAGTTGGTTTTCAGGAAACGACAATGATTGAATGGACCAAGCTTAGAAAACTGCGACTGTTCTGCAACGCCAGAAAAGAAGGATAAATTACTGATACAATGAACTGCACTAGGCACGTCAGGGTCTGAAATTCGCCATTGCTTGTTTTACATCACTTTTTATATATTTCATTTAAATTCTAGAAGGAAAAAACACAATATGTTTTCAATATTTTTATATTCCAGTCGGCAATTATTTACGAGACAATGTATTCTGACATACTTTACTATGTTTTGTTATTACAGAAAAATGTGAGTGTTGTAAATGTGAGTGCAAATTGCGTAAACGTGAGTGCACTAGCGATTCCAATCACTCTCATCAATAGTATTCGACCATCTCAATCTGCCTTGATCGTTCAATTTCCATAGAGTTAAGAGGAAAAGAAGCAAAACGTCTCTCAAAGCACATTTACTCGTCCTAGCAGTCGGGCGGGCTCCAATGTCAATTGGTGGAGTTAAAACACTCTGCTTTCTTTTGCTTAAGACTTAACTATCACAACAAAAATGGACATTTCAAAACTGCTGAAAGGCTCCAACCGGATAAGAGGGGTTTCCAGCGTTAGTTTACAATTCGAATCAGATTTTTCCCCACATGTTTGGATGTAGAAAATATTATTTTCAAAATATGAGGCTAAAATATCCACACGGTAAATACTTACAGCGAAAAACGTTTTTTCGTGTTTAAATTAAGAAAATAAAAATTTTATGGCATTTATTATTACTTTGCCGTAATAATTGGTTAAAAGTGACTTGTCGATGCTTTTCAATTCAGAAATAGAGTAATAAAAAAATGATGAAAATATTTTTTCTATAAAAATGTTAACAAAAAATTTTTGTTATAAAAGTTCACCTAGTTCATAAAGTTCCAGGAGGAGTTTCAGACAGTGCTTATGAAATGTACACAATTTCGAAGTCTGTTAAATTTTCGAGTCTGTTAAATTTGTCTATTGAATATCGTTTGCTAGATATGATAAAAATTCAGTTTTCATTTGCATATATTTAATATGAAATATTGTTTTTTTTAGGATCCAAAAACAACAACAGATCAACGATCATTTTTTCTCTTCATTTTCACTGTTCTGTAACTTAGTTAAATAACGACAACATCGTTAATTTAATACACCCAAACTTCAAGACCTTTGCAATTTAACTAATCAAAATAAAGAGACACTAGAGATGCTATAGAATGGCACAGATTTTCTCGTACCAAATTTTTCTAATTTCCATGGTGCGGTCTGGCTTTAAGGTCTTGCTCTGGCCAGCTGCCATCTATCGTCGCCCAAAGTACATTTTTTTGACATTTTTGCTTTCCTAATAGTACAACCGAAATATTATTTCAATAATATTAAAAAAGAGTAAAACATCATCCTAAATAGAAATTTTCATTGAAAAATTTGAAGTCGTTTTTAAGAAAATGGCTATAAAGTATTACTGTAAATGCGAAATTTGAAGCTCTATTTCATAGTAATCTATTAAGTTTTTGAAATCCTTCATTTGAAGTCATTTGAAGCACTTCCACTCACAAATGTAATAATTTATACAAATCGATGGAAATATGTATATTAAAGACGTGAAAGGTATTAAAAAAATTACATGTGTAATTAAAAAAAAAATTCCAAAATGTACTTTGTCATATTAAGCAGCGCAAATTGCAATATCCATAGGAAAAAATTGAAGAAAAGCTTTGGAGCCACCTTCGTAAAAATTGCGATTGAGCGTTTCTGAAAATGCGGAATTTTGAGCTCATTATTACAGAAAACTGTTGAGTTTTCGAGAAACTTTGATATTATTGAAAGCACATGTATTCATAAATATAATAATGTGAAGCAATCGCCTCTAATGTAAATATTACCAACGTGAGAGACATGTAAAAAAAATTACATTTTTGTAAGTTTTGAAAATACAAAAGAATAGAGATATATGTCGTTTATATCATCGGATAGAGTGCATTTGGTACGACTCCTACCAAAAATTTAAAGAGAAGCTTTGAAGCCCTTTTTGAGACAAGCTTGATTTTGTCATTTTTTAAAATTGCAAATATTTCACGCTCTATTACACGAAAACTACTAAAATTTTCAAAATAATCTTCATGACCTTAATGAAAGAACTATTTATGGAGAACAAATTTCATTTGAAGAATAAGTTTCTGTCTTCAATTTTATAGTTGTAGAAAGATGCCGAGGAACGACAAGAAAATCTTTTGCAATTTTCGAGAATTCAGAGTTAACAGTGAAATCCGACCTATGTCACCTTTATCAGCGTATTTTACTCTATACTTTCATAAATTTAAAGGAAAAATTTGGAGCCGTATTTGCGAAAATTTTGAAAATGTCAGGGAGGTTTCATGTCAAGTACCCCCAAATTTTAAGAAATGTTTTCAAAATTCCAAAGCTTCAACCAGAGCCTTATGGAGGGGAGTTTCTTCAATTTGGAAAAGATCGTACGCATAGTTCAGGCGCTGGTGTTGTTCACGTACACCAGACGGACGGACCGTCGGACGGACGGACGGACGGACGGACGAACGTTTTGAAAAAAAAAAAAAAAAAAAAAAAACACTTTCTCGGTACCAGGGGACCCCAAAACGTTTATTTCCGTTGAAATCTCGAAATCGATTTTCCACAGCATTACGTAACTTTCCCTATACTACGTATATGAAGTATACTCTCGTACGTATACGAGAAAGTAAAAATGGTGCTTGGCGATGTAAATAACTCAAAACATCACAAAAGACATAGTGAGCTTCTTTAGCATACTGCCTGACGTCCCTGTGCGAGGCGGCAGCCGGCGGACGTGCCGCGCGAAGCCGAAGCGAAAGTGCAGCGGATTCCCCACACTCCTGCACACAGGCAGCAGCTGGAGGAACGCCTTTTCTTATGCCTTCTTCTTCCGTCGGAATGGGCATCTCCAGGTGCTCTATTTATGCCGGCACTTCTGTGACTTTGATCTGCCTTTCAAGAATTCTGGCAAGCAATTTTATATCTTGGTAGTTCTTACTTGGTGGTGTCAGAGAGCATGATCAGTACACGAGCAGATCCAGCCGATCATTTTGGAAGGGCCCATGATAGATTTTTGTTAAATAACAAACATTATTTATTATATTGTATATTATTTTTGTAGTGAATATACGATACCATACAATATTATTTTTTAAATAATTACATCACTCTAACATAAATATTGAAATCAATTTTGCAAAATAAAAGAAGGTGCCCCGTGCCCCCCCCCCCTGGATCCGACACTGGATCAGGATATGAGACAATGGTGCAATTAGAGGCAGCCAGCACGGGAAAAAGACAGAAAAACCTGCAAGAAGCCATCTCTCTTTACCTCGCCATTCCAGAAAGCGTTAACGGGTTTTAACACCGGATACTGATACTGGAAAGAACTCGCGCCCGTCGCCCTCCTTGAGGGCACTTGACACTTACAAAAATATTTTATTACTTTTCATAATGTAATATTACGCATGAAATGTTTATGAGTTTAGATGAAAAACAATTGGACGGTCTCTTAACCCCGTTAAGAAATAACTACTTTTATTTCAGAAAACTACTTCGGATTTGCAGATAAAATATTTAAAATAATACCGGATGTATCGTCGTGCTCGGTCACACTCCACTCTTCCCTCGAGTCACTGGGCGTTCGCTGTTGAATCACGGCGGCTTCCCGTGTTCGCTGCCACCGCTCTCGTTCGCTCGGACGAACATCTCATCGACAGCACGCGCGTGCGTCAACGCTTCCGCCTTTCTTGACATTCGCACACGCCAACATCGCTTTATTGGCGACTCTTCCGTCGGCGGGGAATTGTAATCGGTCGCTCTTTCCCGTTTGTCGCCGCAATCAAGCTGTCGCTAAGCTACTGCCCCCATCACGCTTTCGCTAGGCTACTGCCGCGACTCCTTTCATTGTTGCCCGCACCTCTTTATTTTGTATCCTTTCCGGTTACCGTAGTGGCGCTTCCGCTTTTACACCGACGCAAACGTTAGTCATGTATTTGATACTTTTATTCACGAGGAAAAGGTTCACTAGTTCAAGTTGTGCTAAATAAAATTATTGCGAGGAGAGTTATGAATACAGGAGCGCCGATGATAATAATAATAATAATAATAACAACAATATACGAGTGTTAATAACAAACAAGCACCAAGCTGCCAGTACGAATGGAAATCGCATCGGGAGAATAGTTGTCCACTTCCTTGAAGACCCCTCTATACGTAGTAGTCTCCATGGTCACGTATAATTGAAAACGCACTACCTTGGAGCGTTTTGCAAAAGTAACGATTTTAAACTTGTTTTACACTGAAAGTAAGAGATAGAAGGTTGAAATTTTGCATTCAAAAGCAATGTTACGTTGCAATATTGTAAGCAAAATTTCAATTTTCTTAGTTTAATGTTAACAATAAACGTTTGGACTTTTATTGAACACTAATGTTTTCAACATTTTACATTTAGAACAATGTATACCTTCGATGGATAATTAAATTCGCTACTTTACAAGCTTTACAAACTGCTCTTTCGAATGAAATAGGTTTGAAACAATTTCTAGGAGTTACTTTTTTGTAATAGAAGGATGTATTTACCTTTTTAGTTTATTTTTTTACCAAAATCATCGATTTAAACTTAATTTCTGACGTAATGGAAATACAAAAGTGGTTGATATTATGCCTTTAAAATCAAGGCAATGTTGGTATGTTATGAGCAAGTTTCACTTTCTGAACTCAAATATTAAGCAAGCTATTCGAATTTGTGAATTGAAAAGTTTAAATTTGGAATTTCTTTAACACTAATTTTTTTCGGCGACTTTCTTGCAATGTATTCACTTTTAATACAGGAAAAATTGATATTCGTTTCATTGAGTACAGCAGCAGAACTCGTAGAAGTAAGTTCTGTAAAGTAAAATATTATTTTCCAAATAGGCAAACATCTTGAAATAATACTGTATATCAATCCTGCATGAAAAAAACAAAACAAAACAAAAACGCTGTATCTCAAAAACTATTTCACTCCTGAAGCTACAAAATCCGAGATGGCAGCGCCGGGTTCATGGAATGATCCTCTGAGTCCGCGGCGCGGTAACGTGGGCGATGTGCAGCATTCGAAGAGAGTTGAACTCAGGCCTACCTCATCGTTTGGACCATGTATTAAAATCCTATTGATCGGTAAATGACATATATCTATCTCAATATCATGTCATACCTGACATTCTTCTCAAACACGCCGAAACACTGTCTATTCACTTGCATCACTAAACAACATACAAGTGTCACTCGCACGCAAATCTTGTAAAAACACCTCTCAAATTCTGCACTACTGGAAACCCTAAAAAAATACCGAAAATACAAGAAATTGGAACAAGAAAAGCAATTCCGTGCAGAAAACCCGACTCACCAAGATTCATTCAATGGCGTTAAAATAGCCGTTCGTTGCCGATTGAAACGGTCCAATAGGTATGCGAAATGTACTTCCATGGCCTTAGTATGCTACATAAGCAAGGGGATCAGCTGTACGCCCTCCTCCTGATTAGCCAGAAGGCAGGATCATAATTCACCTGCCTAGGCAAAAGTGCCACTTTTCTAGGCTACGGAGCCTTTTCTCATACCATGGCGATACCCCAACGTGGCTGCTCCAGCCTCCCGGCTCCTGGGGGGCGAGAGCAGCAAGAGAGGAAACGATGGTGATTGCCCGGGCTTGTGTTGCGACACGAGTGAACGGAGAACACAGCCCGTATCGCAATAATGAAGCGTTCATTTTATATTTGCAGCTTCGGCCGCGCTTGCGCCAGAGCGCGTGCGCGCGTGCTCGCCGCCAGGAGCTTCCACCTCTGCGCAACACTGCACCAGGCTGCTCATCACGCGAGACACACTGCACGTTGCTGGAATGCAGCTTCGGCCAACGAAATCGGGAGAGCAGGTTACGAAACAGCGTCTGGAGAAGCACGCGACGATTAGGCGGAGCTATCAAGGTGAACTGAATCTTCAACACAGATATTTGCCAAAAAAAAAAAAAAAAAAAAAAAAAAAAAAAATCCTTCAACATCATCTGTAAATAGCATTGTACTTCAAGTATGTCTTAAGTATATGGTAAAATTTTGGCTAGTCAACAAATGTAATTACAAATTATTATACCAATTGAAATGTTGAAGATAAACACATAAAGCTAATGATACAATTTTGTTGATTGTACAGCGTAATTTAAAACTTTAGTTTACAATTTTATTGCAGACATACGAATGACTGGAAGATTTTTTCACTGAAATTTATGTGCAACCGAAACATTGTGCTGAAGCCATTTGATACACATTTTCAAATGCTCATGATCTCCGGTAAAAACCTGCATTCAGGATTCTTCCTCTTCAATAAAGAGCATTGTTACAAAAAGTAATTTGTAACCAAGAAGGAAAAATACTAATTATTTGTTTCCAATTCAAAATTCGTAATTAACGTAAAATAAAACTTCTCTATCTAATGTCTGTCTCATCATAGCGCAGAATATGAATGAAAACAAGTTTAAGTAGTATAGTTGATCAAAAAGGAAATTTCACAGAATATAAACAATTCTCCTTATACATCACTGTAAGAGCACTATCTAAACTAAAATTTGTGTTGTGCACTTCACAAAATACAGAATAACGATTTTGTAACGAATATTTTAATCTCCATGTTATCACCTTCACGTATCTTTTTAATTTTAAAAAGTGTGTTGAACTAACAAGTGATTATCTTGCGAATTTGTTCAAATGCTATTCACAGATCCACATCCGGTCGAATCCCGCCCAAATGCCACTATAAACAATAGATCCAAATCTAAACAGAAAACACTTTGAAAACGAATCTAATTAATGGCTGTAACAACACTAATCGACGGAGAAATGAATACCCTCTGTAATTGAAAGGGTCGGGAAGAGACCGGAAAGTGGTATTTGATAATGCGCGGCAACAACCTATCCACCGGGAAATGAGGGGTCAGCACGCGACCGCAAGTGAAACGAGATATTCCCCACAGAATCCGAGAGGTCGTTTGTGAACAACCAAAATTCACATGGGCAGAATGATGCTCCAAACTTAATCAGCGAGAGACAGCAAGAAAATTGTTCGCAGTACATTCCACTGCGGTGTACCGCCGAGGTTCTCCGCATTAATTTTAAATTAATTTATAGAGCATGCATTCCAAACAGGCGCGCTTGCAACCATGAACATGTGTCGCGGTTTTTGCAACTTCTGCTATCTAGTGACGGGAACAGTAACTACTGATCATGCTCGAATATACTTCTAGAGTGCAGCACCAACTTGAGCGCTAAGCATTCGTACCGCGAAGTTTCAAACGCTGCAACAGGTGGTCGCCAATCCTCCATTTAAGCCCCACAGCATCTATTTTTCTCGCATATTCTCCTTCGGATCTCACGGATAAAGCTTTTCAAAATCTTTCGTCAATTACATTTCCTACAAATGACAAATTCAATAATGAACCTTCACGTTTGTGTCTATTTCTGAAGTCTATCCCGAAGCATTTTAGTTTACAAGAGCAATTAGAAATTTTAGAAGAATTTAAGAATTAAAATTAAGAATTAATTAATTAATAATTAAAAACGTTAGAGTTTGGTTTAAATTGAGAAGTTTGGATTAAGCAAACAAATTCTACATGGAAAGTGAAGTTCGCGTCACGAAGATATTTCAAAGTCAGTTAATAAAAACTGTATCCTTTTCTATTTTAATTCTCCGGCCTTCTTGTTTGAAGCTTCATTTGAAATATGTAAGTCGCAGACATTAACTTTTTGAGACGATTAGAATCATCAATATGTTTACACCAATTAGCGAAGATACTTAATTACCAGTAAATAGCAATCATACAACGTAATACAAAATTTCATCAACTGTTTTTTTCATAACTGCCATTATCGTTAGATTCATTAACTTACTTGTGTTGAAATATACATGTTTTATGCAAGACCTAAGAGTCAATAATTAAAATATTGTTTTATCATAACACGTACTGAATATTATAGAGGACTGATTCAATATTTCAAAAGAGGAATTAGGGAAAATGTGGCTTTTGTCGGTGATGAAGTTAATAAGTTTAACCAATAATGTTAAGCTACCAAACGAAACCAACCAAATTATATCCTCTCGGGATGTCTTCGGAGTATGAAATGTAAAAGAGAGAGGACAATAAACCTGACGATGTTATTTTGTGTAATCAAATATAATTGTGAACTTGGGAATAATAGAAAAATGTTCAAGCAATATTAGTTTATCAAACTAGCAATGTAACTACGACAGTGCGACATATGCCATTTATTTTCTTAACCTGCTGTGGCTGTAGAAAAAAAAATTATGCATGAAGGCTCTACATTTATTTCATGCATTATATTTACACTCCCTATATTAAGACTTTTGTTTGAAGTGTGAAAAATACACTAAAATCTATTTTACCGAGATATTTCTCTCAATCCGTAAATTCAATGAAGCCATGGTGCTTGCCAGGCGTTATTAAGAGACGGTCGTCGTGGGGTGGGGCGTGGTTTGGGGCACGGCCCTTACCTACCTGTTGGCGGGCGGGGAACGGCGCCTGCGCGGCGGCGGGGGCGGGGGCGTGGGCGTGGGCGTGGGCGACGGCGCGCTCCTAGGCGGGTCTTCCGCCAACATCCTGGCGGCAGGCGGACTGGGCTTGCGGGAGCATGCAGGGGGCGCCTCAGGCGGTGCTCTAGGGCCAACAGGACAACAAGCGCTTGCACAGGCTACTCACCCCGCACGCCCAGCGACGTCCTCGCACTGCCATGTTCATTTGATTCCTTCCATGAATTCACTTACGTAAGAAAAGCGACTGATGTAGATAGAAATATCGAATTCTGATTTTACATTAGAAACTTTGGAATATTAATGAACAACTTATGTTTTGACGTGATTGGATTGATCAATTCCAGATATATTTCACAAATTCACAGAACATACTGGGGGACTCCTTCCAAAGGAACAATGAATTATCCCTAATTACACTTTTTTTACACACTTTTCAATAAAGAACGTGACACTGAATTTACTATTAGAGATAGCAGTTATAAAACAGTTTCATGTTTAAAATTGAAATACATTACAGCAGATTTGTGTACAATTTCTAAAACAGCAACAACCTAATTTACTGAAAACATAGTGGGAACGCGAACCATACCGAAACTTTCCCTCCTCTTCATGCTATTAGTTATTACACAAAATCCACTTTTTCTTTAAAAGAAGTACAGGACATCGTTTAAATATCTAAAACTGAGGGCTATGAGAAATAATATATGGCTTTAAGATTTAAGTTTCACGAATAAAATAAAAATTCAAGGACAAATTCAAAAAAATTGAAATGCTGTCATTTTTATAATTTCATAGTTCAATCAGAATTCTACCAACCGAACTTTCTTCTAAGCCATCAAAAACATTTAAAGAAACTAGTAACCCAAAATACACACTTACTTTCTTACATTGATACGGTTACGTCATATTGATGAATTTTTTCGTGTTCCCGTGCGCGTCAACTGATTTGGTCATTAGTCCCGTTAGTGTAATGCATGTTTTTTCTCGGGAGATGGCGGTGATCTTCCCCGCTAGATGGCGTGATCCGGTACCGACCTACCGTCGGCTAGTGGGGTTTCCCCCTAACCAGGACTCTCCCACCAGCGGTGCACCGTCCAAGCCGCACAAGCTCTAAGCTCCCGACCGATCTCCCGAAATATGTGGTAGTGTAGTGCATGTTAGAGTAAGTGTGTGTAAGTGGGGAGGATGGGAGATGGAAGAGGAAGGAAAGATCGTGTGCGGTCCGTGGCCCGTTTGTTAGGGTACTGCTCCGGCATTCGCCTGGTGTTGATCGGAGAGACCACGGAAACTACCGTTCAGAGCAGCCGGCCGCTAGAATTCTCCTCCAGACAGCGACTGAATTTGACCTAGCTGAAAAGCTAGTTTCGAAAATCCTGGTCAGAACCTAGGACCTCCCGGTCAGAGGCGCTGCAGTGACATCAGCTGATGCACTGAGCTACCGCTTCCGGTTTACGTTCCATTGTAATATCGCAATGTCTTTCCGTGTTACCATATCTCAGCCACCAGTTGTGAAACTCATGACCGATCGTAGCGCTCGAGGTGCAAAAACGAATACTTTTAAAGTCAATACACCAACACACTCTCGACAACACAAAATTGCTTTCCACACTGCGAGTTATCACCTTACAATGCAAGTAATTCTATGAATTTCAAACTATTATGTCGCGTTTCCATTCTCGTATTGAGAATCAAGCAAATTGTATCCAATTAACTCTTCTATTGGGAATACCAATTTCCGAGAAAATCGCCCCACCGTTTAGGCGCTAGCGTTGATAAAATAAGGACGGTTGGCAGTACAGACGTTTAGGCATAAACCCATTTTACGGTATCCAGGACCAACAAACGTGGGTTCTGACTACGTAAAGTGATAAAGTAATTTACTACACATATGAACAACAATTATCCAATTTTTCGGTATCAGGGTCCCGCGAAACTGTTTCATCAAAAATTGCAAATGAACATGTGATGAACAAATAAACATTGTAAGCCACATTTCAGGCCTTGTACTGTACTTAGCAGGAACCCATCATTATGCAATCCGACTCATCTCTCTTGGATTGATAATTAATTAACAAGTGATTAACAAAAGTTCAGAAAAGTAAAAAATTGCAGAAATTTTCTAAAAAATTAAAATACTTTAATGACATCCGAAACGGCACAACTAGAACTCAACTAATTTACCAAAAGTCACCTTAATGCTTCGAATGCTTGTTATGCGACCATTTGCATGCATCCATACATCCCGATTTTCGGCTTTTATCTTCTTGCCACATGCAACTATCATAACCATTTTTGGACTATAGACTGTAGACCTAGCACTAAAGACCTTGTGACCCTTGTGGGAAATCAAAGCTGTAAAAAACCTTAAAAGCGGATTTTAAGACCGAAAATTCGAAATAGTATTGTTGAGGCGATGGAAACAATGATGAACAAACGTGAATAACTGTTTCCTCATGTTGGATGCAAAGGAGCAAAGGTTGGGGAACATGTCATGGTGCATGATAAGAACAAACAAATACTAACAAGTGGTATATAACAAATACTAACAAATGTTATATTTGATATATAACAAGATAAAAACATCAATTTTATTGACAAATTCATTTAAAAAACCTTACAAAATATTACAATCTCAGTGTAGTGCTCCAGTAGAACAATCCAAACTAAAACACAGTCTGTTATATTGACAAATTCACAAATGAACATGTGATCAACAAATAAACATTGTAAGCCACATTTCAGGCCTTGCATTTGCCTGTCTCAGGTACTGTATTTAGCAGGAACCCATCATTATGCTATCAGACTCATATCTCTTGGATTGATAATTAATTAACAAGTGATAACAAAAGTGCAGGAACCATGAAAAAGTATCATCAAAATAATAATCCCACAATTACAGGAATTCCACACCAGCACACACAAATACTCTAAACATTCAACTACAAAGAAATACCTATCAAGTAGATTAAGAATCATCCAGTATAATGCAATTATAAAAACATTCTATAAATATTTTCCCTAAAAGAATCATTCAAACCAAAGCTGCCATTTGAAGTAAAAAGACATCTCTTTTCTAAACAATAACAAGAGATAGCATTTACACTGATTTTCTTACAAAACAAAAATTTTGTTATAAAAAATACATTAATTCTGTGAAAAAGGAATGGCTTTGGAAGTATTTTGTATCTTTGGTAATTAACTACATCATAAAAAAACTACAAAAATCGCTTTCACGCACACATGAAAACTGGGGCATAAAAATGCAGATATAAAATGTTTCTGAAAAAACTTCATCAAATAAAACAACAGTCAGTTGATTAGATGACAAAATAATATTTTTGTTCAGCAATACCCTGTAGATTCATTACGATTAGGTAAAAGCAGGCACTGGCATGAATGTGATCAACGAACTCTTGCTGAAATGGCCCTCAATGCAGATAAAACACGCGGTATATTGAGGATACGTGAACTGGTGATCCATTACAAAAGTTTAAACAATTAAAAACAGAAAAAATAAAAACAAAAGTTTTCATTCGAGATTTTACATATAATATTTACTGTCATCGTTACGAAGAAGGTCGAAAAGAAGTTTCGAGAAGATTAGAAAAACATTATTTGCTTTCCCATACACACTTGGAGAGTGTTCTACCAGGTCGTATCATGTTTTCGACTATAAACGTAAAATTTTGAATCTCATCCACTCGAGGAAGGTTTGCATCACACGATTATTTCGTGTGGAACACGCCGCTTGCGTTTGCCTGCACCGAGAGCCAGTCGCGGGCCGGGGCAGCGGAGGGCCCTCAATATTTGAGCGCGCGCTCGATGGCCGCCAGGCAGCGCCACTTGTCGGGCAGGTAAAAGGGCTCGAAGACGTGCGGGAAGGGGGTGTCGAAGCCAGCCACGCGCTGCACTGGCGCCTCCAAGTGCAGGAAGCACTTCTCCTGCGGCAGAGCAACGGCCCATGCCGCTCAACTGGCACATCCCTTCTAGCAAATATCTTAGCAAACACATGCATACCATTCTAAAATCACATTCCATTGACTGTTCAATGTTTTAATCTTGTAGCCAAAACAGCGGCTGCGAGAGATTACAATTGCTAAATTAGGAGCGACCTTTTCTTGAAAAGATAAGAGATGATACTTTTCTTTCTGACAATTCCCTAAACGTATTTTGATACAGCATATTATGAGACTTCATGTCTTTTACGACCATCAACGGCGCCGAAGGGTAAATGCAGTGAGGGATGGGCGAGGGGAGAGAAGGGGAACGTTTCGGCTGGAAAATCAAGAGGACACATTTAAAAACGGTCATTCAAAATCGGAATTAAAAATACTATAATCTCTTACAAGTACATTTCAACAGCAAAAGATACTTGATCTTAAAAAGAATATTAGCACAAGGCGAGGTGTTTTTTTTCTGGTGCTTTTGTTAAAATATCATAATCACAGTAGTGGACAAACCTCTACTCGGAAACTTCAATCCATGCATTCCTTGCCTACCAACATTAGTTTTGAGTGAAACTGAAAAACATGACAATATTGACGTCAAAGATATCAGGGAAATTGTAACGACTATTCAAGAACTATTTTTCCCGCGAATACAGCACTGCTTTAACACCTCAGTACTGAATATACGTCGTGAAATAAACTACAAATAAAATGATGCCAATCCTAAAGCTATTGAATAAAAAGGCACGTGAAAATTCCTCAGTGAATAATGCACGTAATGTTTGTAAGTGATAATTAAAACGATTTAAGTCATAGTCCATGTGTAACTTCACGTAGACGAAATTTATAAACCAATATGAAATTTGTCTCTCTAAATAAAAATCTAGTTAGTAAATGTTTACACGTCGGAACAAAACAAAAGAACTAATACAATATATTTATATTCAAGATATCGACGTTCAAAAGTACAGGATAATGCAAATTCCTTGTACTTTGCATATGTTATTTGAATATACTGATAAATAGAGACTGGAAAAATATGTAGCATGAAAGTCAAAATATGTACATAAATATGTAATGAAAACAGTAAGAATATGTAATAAATATGTAAAATCAGGTATAATATGTAATATTCAAATACACAAATTATGAAACACCTTAAACTAATTCGAAATTACATTTATCAAAAAGTTCCGAAACAAGTTTTAAGAATAATTCAAACGTTTTAAAAATCATTTGGAGAGCACAAGTTGATGCACGTTTGAACTTTGCAACATTCCCTTCAGTAATAAAAGCTTTATCTATCCCTATCCAGGACCATAGTTTAGGAGCCACAGAAGACGCAATGAACGCCCTCGTACAAACTGGCAATACCTACAACTAGCAAACAATCACTGCATCGAGAAGCATTCTCATCGAATTGTTACACGTCGACGATCGCCAAAGTTTTTCGAAAATTAAGGTTAAAGGTCACGAAACGCGACGTCCATAATACTTTTCATACCTAAAGGTGAAAATTATCTCAGTCGTGTACTTCCCCATCACTGAGCTAACTGAAGCAGGCACCGCGGATTGTAAAAACATCCGACCGCGTCTTAATGTAGCGCACCTCGAGTCGATAGCACTTAGTATTTATGCAGGAAAAACTTCTGATTTAAAAAAAAAATATTTTTTCGTAAAAAATGTAATCAAATTGAAGAAAAATGATAGATTAAAAATATTTTGTGAAAATAGTAAAATATGTAATGTAGAACTAAATATGTAAAAATATGTAACGAAAAAAATTGATGTTGTGTTAGGATGGCGACGATTCGCCAAGATTACAATTTTGAAAACGGTAAGTAGAAAGGCAAAAATTATGTAATGACATAAAAATCCGGTTCTACTCATTAAATTTGTGTGTTAATTCAATAAGAAAAGCCTGTAAAATGCACAAGAGCAAGCGTTAAGGACACGGGAATCTCACGATGATCCGTACGGTCTGACAAGCGCCGAACCGCGGCAGGTCAGTCGTCAACCTTCATCATCTCGCCACATGTGAAACGCGAGAAGAGCAACAAACAGCGGGCAGGGGAGCGCGAGGCTTCTACGCACAGCGCGCCGTTGGCCCCTCGCCCAGGCCCAGGCCCAGGCCCCTCCAGCGGCGCACGGCGCACACAGAGGCCCATTGTGCGCCGACCGCCTCCACAAGATGCTGCGCACGCCGCAAAGTTCGTCGAGTTGCCGACAAATGCTGTAGGTTTCTATGTATAGTACCGTCAACGGACACATTTCTGTCCTATCTTTCATAAGATCGTTTAAACCCTTGTAGTTGGGCAATTTACGTACAGATGCAAATTCACATTCCACGTATTGAGAACAAGGGAAAACAAAGTTTATAGCAACACACCACGCAAGTTAAGGGTGTCCTACTTTAATATAATTTTACGGTAAAAAATGCTGTCGTAACATCTTTTCATACTCGTGTTTACACGCATAACCCAAAGTCGAAATAAAAAATGCAAATTTGGTTTCGCAGGAAAAAAACTGATTTTTTAATAAAACGATTATATATAAAGTGAAAATTAAATGCGTGAAACTGATTAATCTTAAGAGTAAAATGTTCAATACCGTGAAGACATGTCTACAATTAATTGGTGGGTTTTTGCATGTTTTGCCTTTTTTTACAAGAAGTTCAAATCAAAAGAATGGGGAAACTGAGCAACAGCTGCGAAAAGAGGTCTGCTCACGAATTCAAACAAGGTGCTTAGAGCAGCAACACGATAAGCCACACAGCAACACTCCCACTATTAGTAAATATTATTGGGTAGCTTTTGGGGTTCATATTTCTGACGGGATTGGAACAGTAACAAGATGCGACACTCAACCAACAAAAGAGATATTAACATTTAGGAATATCTCTATGCTTGCTGTGGTCGAAGTGGCTTATCTTGTGACGGGTGCAAGCCGTCCACATGTTACCCGAAATGACGAAAAACTAGTATTTTCCCGGCGCCCTGACAATATAATGGTGGCTATTAAGTTGTGAACTTTCTGTACCTTATTCACTTAAATAATAGAGAAATTGGAGGTAAGGTGCGCATTTTCAAAATCGCATATCATCGATAATACTTCAACAATAACAAAAGCACGTTGTAGAAATTAGGCATCTCACAACATTTTTCTTTTAAAATACAGTAATATAAATAGTGTATAACCAATATCATAAGTGCAGTGTCACTCAGAAGTTCAAGAACAATGCAATGATGCATCCCATGGAAACTAGTTAAACCGATCAAGCAATAAAGAACCCAGAAAAGAAACTCGTCAACAACATTACCCTCCCTTTACCTTGTCATACAGTCACATAAAAATACGCTTTACTCGTCGAAAACTCCTCGTATCTCGGTACATTTTTTAGAAATAAAGGCACTTTATATTCTGTACGTATTCACTAAAGTAGTTGGATAAACGACGTACTTCTGTTTACTACAGTAAGTGCCCTTTGTGGCAACCCGTAGGGGATGACAGAAAGAAGTGGAAGAGGCCGGGTGTATTTGAGTGTGTGGCCATGCTTTCTTTCCCGTCTCCTCACCTGAATGGTGGCTGCGACCTCCGCCCCGAAGCCGCCCGTCAGCGGGGCCTCGTGCGCCACCACGCAGCGGCCTGTCTTCTTCACCGACTGCGCAAAGGAACAGAGCAAGAAAGGCGCATTCACGCACATCGTTCCACAAACCTCCCGAACACCCAAAGGGCCGCTGACTGCCAAGTCACAACACTCATTTCGGGTTTTAAAAGAATTGGGAGCAAAGCACTAGACAGTACATGACTCGCTTGGGAATAAAATGTTTATTGTATGGACGTAAATCAAAAAAGCTGTACCTGTAATTATTTCAAGATGGAAGTCGGTAAGAAAATAGTAAAGGAATGACTGAATATAGAATGGGGGAAATTTTTACGTTGATCTTTCTTAAAAGTACTACACAATGCTTGAAATGAAAACACGTCATATTGAATTTAAACAAAACACCGACAAAATAAAAATATTAACTAACTGATGCCCTACAGCAGCCGAAATCCTGCAACAACTACAACTTCACACACACACGTACGTTTGCCAAAAGGCACCACTACACTGCTCAAGAACATCAAATAAAGTACTTTCGTACAACCCTGCAATAATTTAGATATTGCAACAAAAACGAATCACGAATAGTGCAATAACATTAATAGTATAGATACAACAGTTCTTCACAAACCAAAAATATCAAAACATTCACTCTTCCATAATGCAAAACATAAATAGCATATATTAAATGGCGGGCAGCTTCGGAGCCTTCATATACTGTCATCTGTTTCGTAGGCAGTGACGCTCTGAGTATGAGGATTCATTTGCTTGTGCAGTATGAAATACATAAAAATACATTATTGCACAATCTTAAAAATAAAATAAATGCGTATAAATAAAATTTCCGTGTATAATTTTAATTTCCTAATTTACTAAATATAATCGTTGAAAAAGTTAGTAATGTGCAAGAGAAATTGTTTGGGGATCGTAAGAATGATTAAATTTGAGGACCGCAGCCGGGTTAATTTAGTATTAAAATGAAATTGTGTTCTATACATTACAAAGAATATAACACGGGAGTATGATTACCTCCAATAATATCATAAAAGCGATCGGTGAATAATTTTGCCTTTAGACCTAAATGAAAGAGAATCGCGTGAAGGTGTGAGCACTCACCTCGCAGACAGTGTGGCGGTCCCAGGGCAGGATGGAGACGAGGTCGATGACTTCGCACGCCGCTCCGAGGCGCGCGCGGGCCATCTCCGCCGCCTCGCGCAGTACGTGCACCTGCGTGCCCCAGCCCACCAGCGTCGCCGCGTCGCCTGCGAACCACACACGCACATCCCTTTCACGCACCAGAGCTGCGTAAAGCCATCGTTTACACTTCTTTGGCATGACAGACTGGTAGGCGCGTTGGTATGACCGACTGCCTCCAGCGGACACTTTTCCCTCAACCCCGCTTCCCAGCTCATCACCTTTCACTTTTCCTTACCAGAGAAGGTGTAGCCAGACAGCATCCCGGTGTCTCGGAAGGAGAAAACATTTCAATTCATAAGTAGAGTAAACACAGCACTGAGAAAACCTTAAATGCAGGTGAACATGGCAGAAACTTTGGAATTGCGTGTGTTAAATCAGCGGAGTAACAAGAGGCTCGTGGTAGGTGGTTTCAAGTTTTGTTTCCACGAACTTGGACCCCTAAAAGTGGCGGTGCTTTAAAAGAACGTGCAAATGCAATAATTGATCAATACAATACTAAGTAGACCACGGTAAACGTGGAAAGCAATCCTTACACTAAGGAGGAAATCGGAACGAGATGCATATGGATATTTACAGAGGTAGGCACAAGTACCTGCCGACGTAGTCGAATTGCGCCCTGTGGGGTGAAGCGTCACTCCACGCGTCCGGTCTACGGGCGAGGAACTTTCTACCAGTTCTTTCTGGAACTTTCGGAGAAAATTCGCGCAATATTTTTTTGGGGGCGGAGGAGTTCAAATTATTACAGAACAACTTCTTTCAATGTACTCATTTGATTCCACTCGACAACTCAGACATCACCAATCGATTAACACTATTCGTAGACTGATTCCTGCACAATATTCTGGATGAATTCTAGAAAGGAATAGTGCATACATACAACGGATGAATTCTAAAAAGAAATAGCGCAAGTAATAGTGCATACAAAACATACTTTCTCGCATTATATCTAAATTTTGTAATTATCAAAATTTAGACACTTCGACATGAAGTGGACCTCCACTATATTTAATGCCACCTTTTCTCTATCCGTGAGGGAGGGGAGATAAAGAAAACTAGTGTGTGCTACAGAATGGCACGGACTTTCTCGCATTAGTTGGTTTTGTAATCTTTTAGTCCAGGCTAGCTTTCCTGTATTGCCCGCACTCTTCAAAGCTGCTACCTATGGGAGCCAAAACGACATTTTGTCAGATTTTTTCGATTTATCGGTTCCTAAAAAGTATTTAAGACTATTACAGAAGAGTAAAAGAGTCCTATATGCAAATTTTCATTGAACCATTTGGAGCCGTTCTTGAGAAAATGGCGTTTTGAAGTTTCTGAAAATGCATTATTTTGAGGTGATTTTCACAGAAAAGTTTTGAATTTTCGAGTAATTTTTTAAAAACTCATTTGAAGCACTTGTGTTCATAAATGTAATAATGTAAAGTAAATGGCCGTAATGTTAATATTAACGACGTGAGAAATAATTAAAAAGAATACTTTTGTGTAATTTTAAAAAATCAAAAGAATAAATCAAATGGCATTAATGTTATTTAAATCAGTATATTTAACACTAACTGTACAAAAAGTTTAAAGAAATAATTTGGTGAGGTTTCTTGAGAAAATGTCGTTCAAGGGTGTTTGAAAATGCGGAATTTTGAACACATTTTCACAAAAAAGTATTACGTTTTCGAGAAACTTTATAAGACATCATCCGAAGCACTTGTACGCACAATTAAAATAATGTACAATTGTGCATGTAAGGTAAATACTAGTAATGACGTTAGAGGTATAAAAAAAATAATTTGTGTAATTTAAAAAGCAACAAAAGAATTGGCAAAATGGCGTTTATGACACGTTATTCACTATTTGCACAGTTCAAAAAGTTTCAAGAAAACCAGCTGCCATCTATCGTCGCCCTACTACATTTTTCACATTTTCTCAATTTTTCGGTACCCTAATGGCAGAAATGAAACATGACTTCAAGAATTTCATAGAAGAGTAAAACCTCGTAATGTATGGAAATTTGCGTTCAAAAATTTGGAACCGTTTTTCACAACATTTATTTATTGTATGGCAAGCGCCCAAGATCCAGAATACAACAAATACAGTCCACAAGCTACATATCCTAATCAACAATGTTAAACGTTACTCTAAAAGCGAATTGTGAGGCTCTTTTGTACAGAAAACTTTTGGGCTTTCGAGAAACTTCATTGGAAATCACCTGAAGCAGTTCTACTCGCAAATGTAATAATGTATACAAATCACTGGTAATGTAAATATTATGTATGCGCTAGTATGTATAAATATTATGTATGAAAAAGTTGCTGGGTAACAGTCTTTTGCGGTTCATCTTTTGCCATTGCTCAGCAACGCCCAACTAGCAACCTCGACTCACAAATTTGACTCACAATACGGCGAAAGGACAAAGCATTATGTTCTCATTAAAATGTATTTCTGAATTTGAATGTTAATACATTTTAAATTCTTGAACTACTGTACAGAAACCGAAACGAGGAAGTATTTCGCAGTTTGCGAAGAAAACACTGAAAAGCAAAACAAACTGACATTACCAGAAGAGGAAACCCATACGTACTCCGTAAATAAAAGCTTTGATCGATGTTCACCATCACACCACACGCAACTACCGCCCAGAAAGACGGACCCAACGAAAGCGACCGTGTGTCTTTTTAGAGGCCTCTGGGAAAGCAAATAGCGCGGGGCGAGGCGGCCAGGGCACGCGGCCAGAGCGCGGGCCCCATTCACACCAGCGCGGGCAGAAAAGCCAACGAGCCCACACCCCGCCCATTACAACATACAAAGGGCACGACTTGAAAGTTGCAACCGAAAAGTACAGCATATAGTATACATCGGACGGGAAAATCGAAAAATCCATAAATATTGACTCATGTTCTTTTTTCTCCAAAACTGGTGAAGTGGGATACGATTACAAATTCTGGTACAACGCAATCACTATTATTTGTTAAAACAGAGTTAAACATGTTTCTGAAAATTTAAACGGAAAATTTGTGATCTGTATATGTATGGTTTAGAGGGCCATAGAACAATATCCCGCTATTCATCAAAACTAAAAAACCTCCGTTGAGGTGGCTCAGGGCATCATGTGACAACACTACAATGCCAGGCCGAGGGGTACTAGGGGTCGACTCCCGACGGTGGCAGGATTTTCAACACTTCTAGATAGATGGATCTCGAGGAGAATTCCAGCGGTCAATTGCTCTGATCGGTAATTTTCTGTGGTTTCTTCAATCAGTACCAGGCGAATACCGGAGCAGTACCCTAACAAACGATTGGGATCTTTCCTTCCTCTTCCTTGTCCTATCCTCAACCCTTACTTATATACACACTTACATGCAATGCACTGCCACATATGCACAGCCATCTCCCGTGATAAACATGCACTTCAATTACGGAACAATGACCATAGCTGATGACGCGCCCGGAAACACGAAACAATCCATCAACAGGAAACGCATGACAAATATTATCAATAAAAGTTTTTTCCAAAGGGACGCGTGTCAAACGATTGCTGGACATTGCGTTTATTTACATACACAAACTTTTGCATTTAATCATATTTTTTACAAGTGGCTGAAATAGACCATGCTATGCAAGTTATTTAATTATTGGCGAGCAGGGTAGCGCGATGTATACTAACGAGAGCACAATATTTTATTTTATCCGACCGCCTAACATTGTGAGCTTGAGGCCTACGGATGAATAGTATTTACATTGATTTTTGAGGCACATTGGAGGCCTTGAAGGGTATATTTGAGTTGACAATCTCTGTCTGTAGCGAGAAAATGGAAGATGTTCCTGAAAGTATTAAAAGTAAAGTTGCGAAAGCTGTGTTAGATTTACTACCCAATAAATCTAAAGATATGAAGAACAATTCGAAGAATAAAGTATTCAGATAATAGAGAACATTTCGGTCTAGCTGTGTAATATCAATAGTTTATATATGTATACTTCGATTCGCGTGTCGCCTGTGTTTGGAATGAATATTGAGTGAATGTATTGTGTGCTAATCGATGCGTGATATTCTGCTTTTGGTCATGTAATAATACTATTAGTGGACTTCCACAAGATGATATACGTGTATAAAGTACTATTTCCTTGATACCATATTTATGAATTTTTTATTGTGACTCGACCTATATTCTATTTTGGTTTGATTCATGTACTTATTATTGTGCGAACCGACTCTACTTGGTGGGAAGACTTTGCTCTCAAGGGATGTACTTGGGCAAAAAGATATATATCGGGAAAAATATGAAATTTTCAAGGAGTGGAGGAAAGAAAGAAACATTAAGAACGCATGCGAGGAAGTTATATTAGCGTATTTTGCAGCGAACGTAAGTACCAATTCTAAATACAGGTTCGTAGGAATGTACACGAGCATGTATGCATTATACTTTATTCGATGAGTATTATGAGTAAATGTGTTACTTTCATTAATAAATTAAGTATAAGTGTGTTAATGTGCATTCTTTCGTTTTTCAATTAAATAATGTGTTTGTGTACATCATAATGTTCAATTCACCGGCAACGGTTTTACCATTGTTTATAGTGACAACTGATACCCTTTTATTATAGGTAATAAAGAGCCATTTCACCGACTCCAGACGTATGAGCATGTAATGGATTTCCAATAACATAAAAATTGCTAATCTTCGAAAATTTAGAACACCCTCTGCATTCGCTTCGCCAAATGTAACCTGATGCAGGATATCCTTGCATTCTATTGTTAATTGTTTTATACTTGGTCTTGAAAATACCGCAATTAACAATGACTGTAGATAAACGTTTATTCTATTAATTTTACGATTTTATTTATACTTAATGTTTTGTATTATAAAACAGGAGAATAAAAGCAAACGATAACACATAAGACGCCTACTACCTTTCATTTAAAGCAAAATCATTAAATTTGGTTCAGTAGAAACCTCAAAGTCTTTTCTAAATGAAAACACTAAGTATTTTAAATATAAAGATCGTTGCATGTATGGATTGCCTATGGTGCTTTATTACTACACCATACAGAGAGACAGTGCAAGGTTCTCTACAGTGTTGGAAGAAGTGTCCGGCTAGCTAAACGGTTCCTCACACCTTTTTAAAGGTAAAACATAATCACATTGGATTATGCATATTGCTCCGGAATGAGGAATATGAAACGGGTGATGCTTTCGATGCATTCCCTAGACTACAGGTATGATTTCAAAATTCTTTCATTTCAAACGATTCATCAACTGATATCACTGCAGTGCATCTAACTGGGAGATACTAGGATTCGAGTGCCGATGGTGGCAGGATTTTCGACACTGGCTTGAGAACTCGGTCGAATTCAGCCGCTGGCTGGAGGAGAATTCTAGAGGCTGGCTGCTCTGATCAGTACTTTTCCGTGGTTTCTCCGATCAACACCAGGCGAATGCCGGAGCAGTACCCAACAAACGGGCTACGGAAAGCGCGCAATCTTTCCTACCTCTTCCTTGTCCTATTTTCACGCCGTACATGCACTACACTACCACACATGCCCTGAGATCGGTCGGGAGCTTAGAGCTTGCTCCGTCTGAGGCTGTCACGCTGGTGGGAGAGTCCTGGTTGGGGAAAATCTCCAAAAGAAGACGGTTTGAATGACCGATTTTTCTGAGCACACCGCGCCTTGTGGTCATTAGTCCCATTAGTGTAGTTTCATGCCGGTTGGTGGAGGTGCTCCTCCCCGTTGATGCAGCGATCTACACGTTGACTCGCGGGCGTTTCGCCCTCCAGATATCTCACCGCCTCGGCCGGCCACGCTCTAGGCTCCCGACATGTGTGGTTGTGTAGTGTATGTAAGTGTATGAGCGTAAAGGTAGAGGATAGAATCGGCCCTCTGCTTCGGCATTCCCCTGGAGAAACAACACGGATGTGTAAAAGATAATATGTCATCAGTGTAGGCAAAATGAAAAAAAATAGAAACTTGTGGGACTAAGTACACAATTATAATGTAAAATTCTCTAATGAAACAAACAAATTGAACAAATTATATTCTAGCCGCCATTAATTTGAATTGAAAAATTGCTGCATATCGGTGTCCCTGCGTACAAACTTTTGATTTACTTGCACTTATTTTCCTCGGGAGGATATAAAACACGCAATTTGCCAAAAAACACTCCGAAGAAACAAGAAATGTCCCTACGGGTCCAGAATTAACATGAAACTCCTGAATGTGAATAAACGTTAGTTTTCGAAAAAATGAATTCGAGAGGAAACCACGATAGGAAGGTCTGAAATGCACTAAATTTTACTCCGTTCCAGGAAATGTATTCGATATTCATGAACGGCTCCCTTTAAACTGAGATGTTCCCATTTTAAACATTTACTTGTATATTGAATTTTATTGACAATACAAAGTATTAAGAATCAAGTCGAAATTTACATAACCTAAAGATATTTTGGTCAAGGTCAAATATATCATGCTCTTTCTTCGAATATTTCACAACGAATAGTTTCATATTATTGTTAGCCCAGAAATATAACAGCCGCACGATCATGTTTTGTTACCTGCCACTCTTTTCTGAGCTCAATTACTGTTTCAGAATTGTGAAAGAAAAAAAATGCACATATATGATCAACTCAGCGTAGCAACGTAAGTGGCGTACTACATTGTTAGATATTACATTAAATTTAATGTAGATTTAATCTACGATTGCACTTGAATTTTAATGTACCTTGTACATTAAAGGGAAACAAATGTACCTGTACATTAAATTTCATGCTTAAATGAATCGGTGTGGATTTAATGTACGACTGTTAACTTACTTATGGATATTAAATTTAAATTACGTACATGAAAATTACTTGCATGTACTTTTACATTAAAAGTAATGCAGAAATTTCTGACAGTGTAGGGTTGCGCCCAGCACCTCCTCGCTCGAACCTCCGGCGAGGCGGCCGGGGCACAATCCGAGGGCGACCCACGTCAAGCGCGCGTATTTCTGGTAGCGCCTCCAGCCGCCCGCTTGCGCGCAAGGGAGGGAGGGAGCTGGAACTCGCCCAGCGGCTGCCGCAACAAACCGGGATTCGAACTCACCGGATGTGAATGTTTTGGATCATCGGTCCTGGCGCAGGTGGTAGAATCACGGATGTTGGTGTGAAGTAGGCTATCAGAAATGTGACGGTTGTTTACATTTAGTGGGAATAAATACAGAGTTGGCGTACTTCGAATTATCACGAAAATTCATTTAATTAAATTCAATCAAAAACCTAAGTTCAATTAATGGCATTTTTTCACAAGAACCCAATTCATATATTTAAAGAAAACATACGTTTAATTTCTTAAATTATTTCTACTTCAAATTAAGTCTTTATCTTAGTTTCACAGAATTCAAACTGTTTTATGCCTGCGAAAACTAACAGGGACCGTATGTCGCTAAATTGCAAAACTGAGTAATTTGTCAAATTCCTAACAATTAAATTCCTAACAATTTGGTGTAAAAATCTTCAAAATATATGAAAATTTGGCTAAGTTATGGTAGTTTTAACTATGTTTTCGAAAAAAGAAGTTAAGAAAAAAGCTTTTAAACTTTCGTAATTTAAAAATATCACAATATTTTTTGAAATATTTACAAACTCTAAATACAATGGAAAAAAAAAAAACAAAAAAAACAACAACATATTTTGGTTCCTTGCGTGTCGCGTAAAACCTTGTTTCCCGACAAATGATTCATTTTAGTACTCCGCAACACATATAGTGATTAATGGAAAACCTCTTCACAACAAATCACCCCAGATTGGAAAGAAACAAAATCCCATACATTTTTATTTTAAAGAACAACCTAATAACAAAAGGACAACAGCCTGCTCTCTCATTTTATAGGTCAAGTCTTGGACATATTCTTGACGATCAACAACCCTTGGTAGTAGAGTGGACATTTTCAAAAGTAGAGCACTACATTTTTAAGCATTATACTACATTATGATCCATAATATTCCAAATTTATTTTCTCCATCCCATTTATTTTCTAATTGGCGCAGGGGCACATTTAATTTTCTTACACTCCAAGCTGAACGAGGGCGTTGGGAAACTGCAGGCGCCGCGGCTAGTCCACTGTGAGTTCCTGGAAACGAACCGCGCGAGCGTCCAGGGGGATTAGGGGCTTCCGCGCCGTTCCGGCAGGCGCTCAACCTTCGGTTATTCTGGAGGCGAAGAGCGCGCGCGAGGCGATGCGGCTGGATTGCGGGCGACCGGTCGCCGCGCGCGCCGCGGACCGGGGTATTTAGAGATGGGTTATTCACAAAGGCAGCGGCGAGCGGCGCTGGCACGCGCGCCGCCCGCGGTTACTAACGCGCGATTCATCGCCCGACTCACCCGCCGCTGATCACGGCCGGGCCGCGATGCCTCACGGAGAGGGGCGAAACGTACTTTTGCGTTCTACACGTGGGAAACGCATAATGCATGACGGGTACAAGCAAAATAATACGCAAGAACACGACATGAAAAACAGCACACGAGTCCAATACGCAGATAATCAAGTGAAATCTGATATACCATTTCATAGCACAGCAATAACACGAAGATGAGAATGAAGGATTGATGTTACGACAATTCAAAAATGCACTCTAAGCCCCACAACATCAGGGGTTTTACAGCATACACTAAAATAGAAATGTGATATTACAAATAAGACACTTTCTAACACACAATCTTTCTGGAAGCAATACACACTATGATATAAAAACTATTACCTAGGGTATACGTCATAAATAGGGAACGGAATTAATTGTAATAAAAACAATTTGTATGTACATGTGTGTCATTTCTTTTTCAAAATATGTAAAATAAAAATTCATTACAGTGATTAAAATTGCTCTCTACAAGCATTTTCGAAGCATAGAACGTTACCGATCAGATCTTAACATGGATTCAGAGCGGGTAAAAGAAGTTCTGCCTCTACAAAAGTAATTGTACACTAGTCTTCACCCCATATACGTGTTTTATTTGAAATACAAAATACGTAAAATAGTATATTCACGGTTCTCTCTGGAGACCAATGAAATAGAATACTACTAGGAGCTGACCATACGGTTTCATCGCTCTTTGAGGATGCTCGCAGCACTAGGGACCGTCATCTTTTCTCAAGTAAAAATACAGAAGTGGCAGAGTATAAAACTACTACATTGAACGGGTTGTATGAATGTACCAGAAGTTTTTTTGTTGCTATTATTTTTTTCGTTTAACTTCATTTTATTTATTTTAGTGGCTATAGTATAGTACACACAATGCTCTCAGTTTTTTAGGCGTACAATAGTAATAAAATCCAACAGATTGTTCAATTAAGACTTCCTTGACTGACCAGAAGTCCTCCTGTCTCGCAGCCCGTCGTTCCGGAGTTTGGAAAGAGGGCAGGACGCCCAAACGTCCTCCTTTGCAGCCTCTTACTCTAACACAATTCCGCTTCCACAAGGTGGTAGAGGGTCGAACCCATTTCCTACATTCGCCAACAGGAGATTTTCCACTAGGCTTTACAGAACCGCATTCCTACAGGCTCCGAGATTGAAAAGAGTTGAATTCGTAGCCAGGCAAGGGTCCTTTGACATGGATAAAAGCACTGAAATATTTCATGAATTTGCATATTTAACACGATAGGTAGCACTGGGAAAATATCTATAGAATAGCTTGGGTGACTCAATGGCTGTATATAAACAATGGACAGAAATATTCGTATTTCTTCACTTGATGGACAATAATTCCAACATTTATCAATAGTGATTCTGCCCATCCTCTCCCTACTGGATACCAATGCATTTGTAAGAAGGCTCTTCCCTCAAGTAAACAAAATTTGGATAGTAGAAACATTACATTTACAAGTAAAAAAACATAAAGATGACTAAATATAATTACCAACAAATTTGTAATGAGTCATGAATTTTTTAACGGGTTCTCCACACTAACCAAAGGAAGTATCATTATCTGAAAAGTACGTACAATACTGCCTTCTGTAAGCTGTCTGAATAAGTTTTATGATAAAATAATGCGTCCCTTTTCGTACACATCTATAATTGTAATTTAATTTCATAACCTGTTCTAAGCGTATTTCATGTAATACAGGATATGTCAGTACGTACCCACCACCTTTACCAAAAAATCATGTCACACTAGCTTTCATTGAAATGCTTTCTACTTGTGAACTAGATTTACAAATTCCACACTTAGAAGATTGGTGTAAGGATGAAAACGACCGTAACATTTCAATACCTTCGATTCTTATTACAATCACCGGCTCAGAAAGCAATGTGTTTTCAAAGTTGCTGGACAAGTGCTCCACTATGCGCGCGTTTTGTTAAACTCTCCTTTTGCTAGAAGTGGTCGGAGCAGAACCGTGGATATGAGTTACCATTTTGTAGCAATACTGTCAAATCATCTCAGAAATTCGTTTAGCAAGACAAATAAGTTATCGTTTACTTGAGAGCGATTTCAAATGCTGTATAAAAATGCATATTACGCATTGTTGGTATTTTTATTCATAATTGATGTTCAGTAAGTACAGCGACCTGCGCCCACTCGGAGTTGACTGTAAAAAATGTTTCGGCATTCATTTTGGTGCGTAGGTGGCGGCGCTTCAACCGCTCTATATCGCGTAGCTAGAAACAGAACCACCACGGCCTTCTCGATTCTAGAATCTATAGAGGGCTATTTATGTTCGGAGCCCATAAGAAGGGACATCAACGAGCTAGAAAGAGTTGCAATATACACAGATTATTCACTAACAAGACCATTCGCAGCTGCTGAAAAACTGTTTAATTAATCAATACAATATTTTTAAAACGTCAAGTTGGCATCCTTGTTATGGTATATGTTCATCTGTTCGACACCATCTTGTAAACATAACCTGGAAATCACTGTTAACAAAGGCAGATACTCTCGGTCATTGAAGCATGGAAGAACAACGCGCTGTGTTAACATTTTTAGTCGCAGAGGAAGTCAAAAATAGTGAAATTCACGGTACGATGCTGAAAGTGTACAGCAGTAATTGTTTGAACCGTTCGAATGTGTACAAATGGGTGGATCCGTTTAAAAGTGGCCATGTAAGCGTGTCTGACGAGCAACGAAGTGGGCGACCGGTCGACGTTGCATCTTCCTGGCTCGAATCTCGCACTGACGCGTTCATTCGAGACAATAGGAGTATTACTGTTGAACCGATAGCTGCAGAATTGCACGCGAGTGTTGGAACTGTCCACATCATTCAGGAAAGTGCAGTTCAAGAAAACCTGTGCGAGATGGGTTCCAAGACAACTTACGGATATTCACAAAGAAATCAACATCAAATTAGTCTACAATTGAAAGAAGTTGTTTAACTCAAAAAGAAGCACTTTCTATTAGAATAGTAACACGTAAAGAAACATGGAACTATCATTATGAGCCTGAATCCAAACGACAAAGCCTTCAATGGAAGCATACGAATTCTCCCACTCGAATGAAATTCAAGAGTCAGGCGTCTGCAGGTAAAGTCATGCTTACAATATTCTGGGACTCTCAACGGCCTATTTGTTGTGATTATCTCGAAAATAAACAAACTATCAACAGCTAATATAATAGTAATATGCTCTAAAACAAATTAAAGCCTGTCATTCGGACGAAACGTCGTGGACTCTGGACAGAAGGTGTCATTTTGCTTCATGACAACGCGCGCCCACATACGGCACTTCAAAACATGCGGCGGGAGATCCTTCTACATCCCCCCTACAGCCCCGATCTCGCCCCATCTGACTTCCACCTGTTTAGGTGGAAAACATTTTTCATCAAATGAAGTTAAAGATGTGGTGCAACAGTGGCTTCGAGATCAACCGAAGGAATGTTATGCTACAGGCATATGCAAATTAGAAGAACGATCGAACAAATGTGTGTTCTTGGAGACTATATTGAAAAGTAGACAAATTCATTAAATAAATCATTTTTGAGCTGCAGCAATTTCTCTCGTTACTTATTGAATAGCCCTCGTATCTCCCTTATTTAAAGCTATTTGAAAGGACAGCCGTCACCATTTCCTGTTTGCAACATCAGAACGTGCGCACAACTGTCAATTCAATCAAAGAGCATTCAGAGGGGATTTAATAATGAATATTTGAAAAATATGTTGAGTTTGGTTCAGATTCATTTAAAGAATCAAGATTTTTTTGTAGTACAATGAAAGTTTTACTTTTTATTATCAGTAACACTTCATTTTAGAATATTTTAAATTTTAGTCATACAATATGGTTGTTTTTTGTCGTGGTTAACAAAAAATTGAGAGCAAACCACGGTCTCGACAACACTGCTAGGAAAAATATTTTATCAAACTTGTCATGACAGTTTTCATACATTTTAATGTAATATCCTGTGCAACCTATACAGTGCCAAAAGATTAATATAATCTGGGCTTGACACAATTGATAGGAACCAAAACTCGAATCCATAATTAAACATTTAAAATATACATTAGATACGCCAAATTAAAGTAAATTATTCCCTCTATTTATATTTCATATTCGAATACTTTATGTTTATAATTGTATATATATATATATATATATATATATATATATATATATATATATATATATATACACACACACATTATGTTTACAATTGTATGCAAAAAGAGGCGGCCATTTTATCACTGCACCAAAAAACGCAGTAAGTGTGTACTTCCAATGAAGACCAGGAGCATGCAGAAATACGTTTTGCCAAGAGGGGTCACATGGGGGTCGGTAGTGCAAAATGTTTCCAGCAGGAGCGTCGAATTTACAATTCTTATTCAGCAAAAGCTGATTGAAAGCCATCGAGAAGTTGTGGAAGAAAAAACATTTTACTGAGCAGGCATTTAGCAATTGAATTTTAAAAAATAGCCAAACTTATTATCTAGACTTATTTTTTATGATGTATGCTCCATACTCGAGAGCAAAACCATCTTTTTATTAGGAGTGTCAGCAGACTGTGTCAAAAAAGGCATTTAAAGAAAGTGGTCTTCGATGGATAACCCCGTTCAAAGGTTATCCGAATATCATACCATAGCGTTTTGTAACATTACTTCTAGTGCATTCACAGAGCTTCGCCATCTGTTCTCTGCTGAAACGACAGCTTCGACAAATTGACATCTCATGGATATCGTTAGCCAAGAATAAGCAACAGATGCGGCAAAGGTATAAACTTCAGCAACGCAAATTGAAGACACGTCGTGATTCGTTAAGTGACTATTAACTTTCCACACAAACAAAACGTCAATTAGGTAAGATGAGATGGAAATACATTCAAATATTTACACATTTGTGGGAATGAAGGAATTAGGTAAGGTAATCCATACGCCCATCAACTCCGTAATCATGACACGTCTTCATCAAAATTACTACTACATAAGGGTGCGTATTGTCGCTGCACAAAGAAGCGTGGATCCAACCGCGAGCCAGGAAGCTAGAAAGGCGAAGCCGCCACGCACCGTGTCCACGCTCCGTGCCCGCGCAGCCGGGCCGCGTGCCGGGCGCCGGTGCCAGCCCCAGGCGGCGCGCAGCTGGGTCGCGGCCCGCGACGTCCCCGCCCGCGGAATCGCCGTCCTCATCAAAGCTCGGAGCCGAGGGAAAACGCCTGGGAGCGCGACCGGAGAACGCCCTGCTTCGCGGAGGGGCCCACGGCCCACTATGCCGCGCCAGCCGACAATGGCGACAGAAGAGCGGTCGCGAGCGCGCGCGCGGACCGGAGCGCGCCGCGTGGCCGCGTGCGAAGCGACGCTTTTAGAAGCTCCAGCCCAAGGTCGACACAACAACACGCGCGCGCCTGTGGGCCCGAACGAGCCATCACGCGGGGTCGCACAGGTTGGCGCTTTTCAATGAAACGCACGTATAACGCCGGTTCAAAATCTGGATGGCCAATTGACTTTTGTTCGAGAACAAACCAAAAAAATAAATAAAGGTTCATTGTCCGGTTAACTCTGGACTTTTTTACTTCACCGTACATCACATACGTAGCAGATATGAACACATGTCAAATGCTATATGATATGTCATGATGTCAAATACGAATTTTCAAATCGAACACAGGCTTGTTTAAAGAAGGTATAATGCGTAACAATTAAGAACTGCCGTAAGATTTCAGTGTAATGTTCTGTTTGGAATATACTTCATTGAAAACTCCTTTATGGGTGAAGCGAGGTGTCGTTCGACGAGTCTTGAACTGTTGGAGGGAACTAACAATTTGTTCTTCTTATCCTACACATCTAATTTTAAAATACGTCAAATTAATAAATAAGAAAATACTTGAAAATTGTTGAGAGCGTTCAAGGTGCCACACTAAAGCTAGTACATGTTTATTTTCTCCATGAGCTTGAAAAACCTTACGCATATCCTTTCCCTATATTGAACCTCATGAAGAAAAGCACACATTTCTTGGTCGCTACTTTTTACTTTATAACTCGGACTCGACCAAACTAGTAAATGATTGTGCGGTGGGAATGTTATTATCCCTAATAACATTCAGCTTTCAGAGAAATTCGATTTATTGATATTGTTGCTGTTTTCTCTCTCACTGGCAGGCGCCTTGTGTTCCGATCGGGACCAGTGTCCAGGGTAAGGTCGAGGCGGAGCATCCGAACGCGCCAAACGCTCGCTTGTCGTCGGGCGCTATTTCCGATGCGAACAACGTATATTTCACGGCTCGTTAGTCTGCGAGACGCCATCTGCGTCTGCCGTCACATGCAAATGGACGTTTAGTAGTTAATAAAGAAACATGATAACGCATTCTCACATCTTAATAGTTCGAAATGACCTTGAATGAGTTACAAAATCATGCTTATCCCTTCTTTATAACCCATTTACTAAATTTGAGATTCACTTCATTTAATACAGTATGATGAAAGTACTTAACGTTTTTTATCACAAACCTATTTCCCTCAAAGGATGGATAAAACATCTTCATCTTTATCACAATACTTAATATCTGTCTGAAATTAATTTTAGGAAGGTTTCCACATTAGCATATAACTCTGCATATGGTGCACATAGCAGAAACTCTATTGTCAAACTGCGGCTAAGATCTTTTTAAAAACTAGAAGTAAACGTAAGAAGAATACAGGAACAAAAAAACCGGAATCCAATACCTGAAAGTTCTAATTTTCAGTTTTAATCCTGATCCAGACGAAACGGATTTACAGTAGAATGGGCAATAATTCGTTTCTAGATTATTTTATACCATTTGGCAAATGATACAAGAAAAAGGAATGATGGAAGTGTTGTAAAAACTGCTAGAGATAGTATAATCGAAGCAGCAAATACTTGAGAAATCCAACAAATATTGTGATAGAACATATCATTCTTTCCGTAAGCACGTTTAAAATATTTCATTTTGTCTGAAAGAAAAACAGCAAAACGTTAAAAAATACGTTTTGCTTTTTTGAGAAAAAATGTTTTTGAAATAATTTCTGAAAATACCTAAGATTTATACCAATAAAACAGGTTACTTTAAAAAACCTGCTATTTTTAAGGTGCGCCATTTATCAATTTGAAGCGTATCTCCAATAAAATCAATGTCACACATACTATTTCTCAATAAGACTTCCAACGCTAGAAAATTTCATCCTGAATATTCCGTAATTTCGACTTAAATTAAAACGCCTTTTATACTTCAATGAAAAATACATGAACGACCAACTAATTATGAATGTAAAGAAAACTGATCAATGTCTCATTCAAGAATCTAACTACTGGACTGTGGATATCGATCCTTTGTTAAAAGTATCATCACTAGAGGGCCGATTTTGATGACCTGATACAATGCTAAAATGATTTTAAAAAAGCTCTTAAAGTGTTTATAAAGCGTCCTAAAAAGCAACGAAAAATAATATAAAAAGTTTGATCAAAACCAGTCCAGATAGTTAAATTACACTGATTTGTGGAGAATTATGTTTTATTACTTTTATTGATTTTTAGTTCATTTTAATAAATTACTTTCTAATAAACTTCATTGCGTATATTAGGGCAAATATTAAATTTTATTCACGTCCAAACAGACACACTTTCAACCAATGTCCAAGCAATATCTCAGAAGATCAATTTAACACTGAAAAATAATTCAATATAAATGAGTTTCTATAATTTTCCGAAAAGTCTGTTGTTAAAAGGAATATTTTATCTGGTGCATTCGGTCAAGAGTCCCAACAATAAAGCACCATTTCGACCCTCGACATCTGTAGTTTCGTCAATAGAAACAAAAAAAAATCGGCTTGCAAACTTTTTGTTTGAACTTTTCTTCAGCAGAATATCGCTGTCTTTAGTTCGCAAAATTGGCCGAACCGACAATGGCGCTGAAGTTACAGAAGCTTAGATTACATACAATGGCTAACTTTACAATTTCTGAGCGAAGAAATCGAATAGATCACTCAGGAATTCTGTAAAGAACATTTGCCTGTCGTAAATATTATTTGAAGTACCATTAAAATATTAAAATCATTGAAAGCAGCAAAAAATGTTTTAACATGATGAGAAATGCAAAGACGTATTAATCGAAATCCTCTCCCTCCAAAAATAGTAATTTCCTTTTCTCGTGATTTAAAACAAATGTTCTAAAAACGTTGTTCTAATGTGAAACGAAAAAAACTGACAATTCATTAAAATCCGCTCCCAAATCATTACATTTTGCCACACTGTTCGTAGCTAAATATCTCAAGAACTTAAAACAGTATATTTTCGGATTCTTTTTTTCGCAAGGTGTACTTTACACAAAGAAGCACATCACAAAAATGTACACAAACAACACACCAGAAAAAGAACGCAACGCAGACGATCTAAGGAATGCGAGTATTTCGGCCACCACTTTCAGTCAAAAATGCGCTGCGCATGGTTCCCGAATAGTGGCAACAAAAACTCACTTTTTATAATACCAATATATCTTTATTTCAATGCCCTGAGACTATGGAAATATTTACGACAGAAGCCAATAGTGATGCATAATAGTATTTCGTGAACTAGTTTATAATGTTAAGCTTTATTGGATGAGCACATGTTTTGAAACCGAGCGACGTCAGGAGCGAGTTTTTAAATTTGCAGGAATGCAGTAAAGCAACATTATAAAAGAGATGCATACGCTATTTCTTGTATAACACCGTTATAAATTTATAAGAGAAACTTAATTTTGCGAACAACTTTCTTGAGACGTCTCGGATATTTGACCTCTGTGCGAGAAAATGGTGGTCGGCTGTTCCGCTTACCTTCCGTACCTCCCCACGATTCTCTCGCTGCGATTGGCTGAACGTGTGATGATGCAATCATTCGTGCCGTTAAATGCTAATACGTTGTCATTTCTTGCAACAGAAAAGGTCATTTGTATTGCTGGTATACAAAAAGATCATTTGAACGATCTTATTTTAGATTACAGAGACTAAAAAATAAACGATTAATATTACTTGGTTAATCCTATCATCAATTACTGTGCAACTTATTAACGAAAAACAGTACACTCACTTCTGAATTCAAATCTTTGAACCCGCAGGGTTTGTAAACATTATCTAACCAGGATCAAGGAAGCAAAACAAACATACAGGAATACATGCCGACAAACGACCAGCACAGAAAACACATCAACTTCCGCCCTCCCAAAGTCGCGCACGCCGCCGCCGCCTCCATAGCGGGCGAATCGCCCACTAAGATTTATTCCACGTAAGATGTGACCCAGAGAGCTTGGCAATACCAACCTCCCGTAAACCACCCGCCATACATACTACATTGACTTAGGGACTTTTGATTACCATTTAAGTTGGAGAAAGTAGGTGCCAACCCCAACGTAAATTCCCCACGTAATGGAAGTACAGCTGCCAGGGACATTTTTTTTGGCTGGAGACTGGCATGCATGCGAGCGAAATGAATTTGTGCCAACTTCAACGGTTTCAACCAGCAAAACGTGTGGAGATTGTGAGCTTATGCGAGTGAGCCGCATCCCGCACTTGCGTGCTAAAAAAGCCATTTTTTTGCGATTTCAGTGCGCGAATTGTTTCCTAAGGAAAATCTTATTGTGCGCTGGGCTTGACATTTTTAGAAATGTCAGGTAATTCCAGAAATAACTCTCCAGTGAAGCAGAAGGGGAAGTGGAGTTTATCGAGTGGTGAAAGGCAGGTCCTTCTTAATGTTTATAAGTACAAGAGCGAGAAAAATTCTCGTAAAGAAGTGAAACTTCCTGAGAGCAGTGTCATTGCAAAGGTAGCTGTAATTGTGGGGGTAAGCCATCAATGTCACAATAATTATTAACTTTATTACATGCCTCAAGAACGTCTTCACAATGAACATGTGTGTGTGAATCATAATTATTTTATTGAAATATATTCATATATTACAGAGCTTACACAACTCTGGCAAACGTTATTAGGGATTATAAGGCAGGAAAATCTATTACAAGTAAGAAGAGGTAGCGTTCACGACCGTGAGAGATTCAGCTGATGGATTTGCAAGAGAAGCTATTAGCAGATATATTTACCAGGAAGCTGATAATGGTAAGATATTTTATATTTAGAGTAATGATGAAGTATGTGGCTCACTTTTTGAAGACTTTCTAAAGACCTATTCATTTGCAACAGGCAGAAGGCTCTCACTTACAGATGTTTGGCAGTACGTGAAGGAAAATTATATTTTTTTCATTCAGAGGGTCATGCACAACATTGTACTGAATTATTAAGGAAATTGTTTAGCATGGAGGAAAGGAGACCCAAATATTCGTATTTGTGAGTCAAATTAAATAATTGTAAAGAGGTTATATGTTGTGGCAGACTATATGAAAAATAAGAGAAGTCAAAACCCAAAGACTGTAGTGTACCTTGATGAGACATGGATCTATATGAATGGTAAAAGAGCCCTTTGATAATGTATATTACTGAAAATATATATATTAAATGTATATTACTTATTTGTAAAAATTATGAGACAAAAATATCATTTTCATTAGGTTCAACTACTTATTTGTGGCAACTACCAATAAAGGCACCAGTAAAAGAGTAATTAAAAGACCACCAGAGGGAAGGAGGTTAGTTGTGGTTCATGTAGGAACAAGAGAAAATTTTGTACCAGGTACAAATGTTTTCAGTTTTAATGGCATTATGTACAAACTGAGGCATGTGTACAAAGCATGACATTTTGTAGGTGCTGGTCTGATATATGCTACTGACCTAAAAAGGGGGCAAGATTATCACGGAGCAATGAACAGTTCTACTTTTGAATCCTGGGTTAAGAAACAACTGATTCCTTGCATTCGCAATTTAAGACCTTGCATCATTGTCATGGATAATGCTTCATACCATTCAAGGCAGGTAGAGAGGCATCCAACAACAAAGTGGCGAAAGGATCAACTGATTGTAAGTATCAGAAATGAAATGAAACTATTTTGCTTAATGAAATAAGTAATGTAACCAAAGAAAATTATTTTTAGGAATGGCTGAACCAGCGAGGAGTACGAGTGCCAGAAGCTGCAAATAAAATCTCACATGTTGCCCTGGCGAGCCAACATTGTGAAAGGATAAAAAGGTACCACGAGATACATATCAGTGCGTTAAAGAATACATTTCATTAATATTTTGCATCATATTATCTTGTTCTGTTGCATCATTGTAATTAAATATTAAAATATATACTTTAAATATGTACAAATATATGCGTCTACACTTTTGATAAATAAATGATATATAAATCTAATAAATAACTGACCTCAGCAATGTATTGGTAAAGGTATGTAGTTGATGACATGCTGGCTGCAGAAGGGCACACAGTTTTGAGGCTGCCACCATATCATTGCAAATTCAATCCTATTGAACATGTGTGGGGCATTTCAAAAGGGTACTACCACAAAACTGTACGTGAAAGGCCTGGGCAAGGAATGGAGAGAACTAAAGCTGTGTGCAATGAGGCAATAAATCAGGTAAAGTTTTCAATACACCATTATAGAAAAATGGTAAATATATGATAACAG